>VIAB01016303.1:39357-60625 GCA_009801035.1 Oophaga pumilio
GATCCCGTTAGCGATGTTGTTTAGTGTGGCAGTACCTTAACACATTACATTAACTTAAAATTGTGTAAATATTTGCCCAGGTGGGGTAAAACTTTCTGCACCAGGCTGTACTTGTACTTTTTCAGAAGGCAAATATGCAAGAGTTGTACACTTACTGTCCACAGCAGGAGCCAGCTGCAATGTACAGATGAGTTTCCACTTCTACTACTATTTGCTGGAACTGAAAAAAATCTGATTTCTAGTGGTATAATTAATCATATGCAGAGGTCAGTAGCAAATGTGGCATCTAAGGAATTTGACAAAAGAAAGCCACTTATCCCATCAGCCTAGCTCTGTCTAACAATGCCCCATGTCTGCCTTAATCAAAGGCGTATAATATCCTATTGGAGATTGGGTCTAATACATCTTTCAGTCTAAAGCCCCCATCTCACATAGCGAGATCGGTGCTGAGTCACAAGTTTTGTGACGCAACAGCGATCTCCCCAGCGATCTCGCTATGTGTGACACCCAACGACGACCAGCCCCCCTTCTGGGTATCGCTGGTCGTCGTTAAATGTCCTGGACATTTTTTTGATCGCTGGTCTCCCGCTGGCCATCACGCATCGCTGCATGTGACAGGCGGGAGACCAGCGATCAGCGAGCTGGAACTGGTATCCAAGGTACACATCCGGTTTCTATGCGCCGCGCGGCGCCTGGAAACCCGATGTGTACCTTGGTTACCAACTCCCTGCACCAGCGCTCTGGTATCCAACGTACAATGCGGGTAACTAAGAGACGTGCATCGCTTGTTATACTCAGTGTCGCTATCCTGATCGCTGCCTGAGCTGACTGTTTGGCAGCTCACCAGCGATCATGTAGAGACACACTAGCGATCCTGACAAGTTCATATCGTTCTCAGGATCGCTGATGAGTCGCTATGTGTGGCGGGGCCCTAACAATTACAGGCTAGTATAATACACTGCATTATCTGAATAGTGAAGTGTGTAATCTGATTTCTAAACAAATCACATTTTCAACTCCACATGATACCAGTAAGTGTTGTAAAAATGTTTTTAAGTTTTTTTTAAGTAAATATATCTGGTTTTGTTGCACCTATAATGACCTGGATTATAAAGCAATTTGATAATTTATCATGCATATTAAACATCACAAAATATATATTTTTACACACACGGAGAAAATTGTTTGTACCCTTCTATTAAAGTAAGAAAAACCCATAGTGGTCACTGATGAAACTTGAAACAGACAAAAATGATTTTCAATTTAAATTTACTGAATATCAACTAATGGAAATCAGACTTTGCTTTTAGACAGAGCTTCAAAACATTTCTTTTTAACCCCTTTATCCCATCTGACGTACTATTCCGTCCATGTGACCCTGGTCCTAATTCCCAAGGACGGAATAGTATGTCATATAGCATAGGGAAGCATCGTGCAGGGAGGGGGTTCCCTACGTGCTCCCCTGAGACCCTCAGAACAGCGTGATGTATCGCCCTGTTCCGAGGGATCCTCCTCCCTGCAGGACCCCGGATCCAAGATGGCCGTGGGGTGCTTCCGGGTCCTGCAGGGAGGCGGCTTCCTCAGCGCCTGGTGAGAGCAGGCGCTGAGAAAGCCTGCAGCAGTGCCAGTGAGATCACTGGTCTCACAGAGTGCTGAGCACACTGTCAGACCAGCGATCTGATATAATACAGTGATGTTCCAACCTGGGACAATGTAAAAAAGTAAAAAAAATAAAAAGAACATGTGTTAAAAAAAATTCATACCGTATTTTTCAGACTATAACATGCACCGGACCATAAGACGCACCCCAAATTTTCAGAAGGAAAATAGGGGAGAAAAAAATGTGTCAAATGGAGGTCCGTCTTACAGTCCGAATTCAGGTTGGCTGTGCTCTGTGGGGTGGCTGTGCTCTGTGGGGTGGTTGTGCACTGTGGGGTGGCTGTGCTCTGTGGGGTGGCTGTGCTCTATGGGGTGGCTGCGTTCGTGGGGTGGCTGCATTCGTGGGGTGGCTGTGCTCTGTGGGGTGGCTGTGCTCTGTGGGGTGGCTGCATTCGTGGTGTCGCAATACTTACAAATCCGGTGGCTGAAGATGCAGTGTTTGTCATGGTTGCTACTCTGTGTCTATATGTGAAGTGGCAATCTAATCTTCTCATCTTCCTCCTCCAACTCCTCTGCACTCCTCTGCTGAGCTGCTGAGCTGCGTATCTCTGCATTCACATCAAGTGGGATCTACAACCTCATCATCATCCTCTCTGTTCTCACACTCCTTACCCTGAGAGTCACCCACCTCCTGCCCTGACACCACAGTACAGTCCACGTGTGCCTCTGGTATCTGATTCTCATCAGGATCTGGTGATGAATTTGTGAATTCTGCTCAAACCCTACTTTGTCCTACCATGGATCCAACATGAAAAGATTTTGGGCTTCAGTGCAGATGCTTTCCTCTTCTGGGTTCTGTGAATCTTTGGAGGAGACCTCTAATGCCCATTGAATAAAATGTGAACAGCTCTGCATAATGTCCCATCTGTTGTTCCCCACAGTCAGTTGGGCTCTTAGAAATTTGTTACACGGGGAGGAAACAAGGGTGATTGGGGTGCCACCTCTGAGGATTGTACTTTGTGTGATGTTAAGGTGAAAGAAGAGGAGGAGAGGTCACTTGATGCAGCATGTGCAATCCCCTGGAGCACATGCTCTTTCTGTGCCTCATCTACAAGGCATAGACAGCGGCAGCCAAAGAAAGGGACTCGAGTAGCACGTCCAGTAACAGATGTTGTCAGTTCTCTTTGGACAGGATTAGACGGTGTTTATTTAGTTGAATTTTCATTAACATTAATTCCTAACCCACGTACACGTCGAACACCAAACCTATCCCCTTTCCTACTCGTTCTGTGTGTACCATTTCCTTCTTTTAACCTGCTGTTACACAACCTTAGGCCCACAGCTGTCAGTCACTTGTCACTAAGACAACAATTACTTTTTATTTTCTTAGTGTGTTATCCTGATAGCTATCCTGATATAATGTTATCCTAATAGGTATACCAGCATTGCTCAGGATAACTAACGATTTGTAAGTCGAAATGTAGCCTTCTGATTTCTCACTGCAACACAGTTTGAACACAAACTATTTGGATACACAGTTTGAACACAAACTATTTGGATACACACATTAGACCTCCTGGTTGAACCCCAATATTAGGCCTAATGATTTTTAATTGGAAATGTGACCTCTGATTTCAAACTGCAACTCAGTTTTATCACCCCAATATTAGCCCTAATGATTTTTAAGGGGAAATCTGGTCTCTGTTTTTCGCTCTCCTTTTTTCCAGAGCCATAACTTATTTATTTTTCAGCAATATGGCCATGTGAGGGCTTGATTTTTGTGGGAATAGCTGCTCTTTTGAACTGCGCCATTAGTTTTGCCCTATGCTGTACTAGTAACCGAGAAAAATAAATAAATTGCGGTGAAATTGCAAAAAAGTGCAATTCCACAATTATTTGTTTTTTTTTTACCATGTTCATTAAATGCTATAACTAACCTGCTATTATGATTCTCCATGCCATTATGAGTTTGCAAATATCAAACATGTATAGGTTCTTTTTTATTTAAGTGAAAAAAAATCCAAAGTTGCCCAAAAAAAAGAAAACAAGGCCATTTTCTGAGACATGTATGGTTTCCAAATTTCGTAATCTGGGGCAGGGTGAGGACTTTTTTTTTGTGCACTGAGCTGGCGTTTTAATGAATACCATTTTGGTGTAGATACAATCTTTTGATTGCCCGTTATTGCATTTTAATGCAATGTTGCGATTTCCAAAAAAAGTTTGATTTTTTTCTCTCATTATGCAGTTTACTGATCTTAATAGTTCTTTTATACAGTATATTGAAATATTGATCATTTCTGAACACAGCGATACAAAATATGTGTCTGGGGTGGTGAATTAATCTTTTATTTTTTATTTTTTCATATTTTTAAATACATTTTTTTCACTTTACACTTGCCTCAATAGTCTCCATGGGAAACTATTAGCTGTGATCATCTCATTGCTTGTGCTACAGAGAGCAGGGCTTTAGCCCTGCTCTGTGTAGCAGAAATGCTCACTTGCTATGAGCGCTGACCGCTGGGAGGCGCTCATGGCTATCTGGCAATGAAAACCACAGGAGTCTCCTGCAGACCCCAGGTTGTCATGCCAACCCATCGGCGACCCAGGTCATGTGACATTAGTTTAAATGGGCGGGATTTGTGATGCGCTTCTGGCATGAGCATGTTAAATGCTGCTTTCACAGATTGACATCTGCATTTTACATGTGAACAGATGTGGGTGGATCACAATTTAACCCACGGCTGTTAGGGGCACATGTCAGCTAATGAAATCAGCAATGAATATTCATTTCTCTTATTGCACGCACAGTTACAGACGCAGCCACCGGCTGCCAGCAGCGGCCGGGCTATCACGGGTGCCCGCTCATTAAGGTAATGAATATTCACCTCTCTCCACTCCCATAGGCATGAAGAGAGGTGAATATTCATTCCCTTAATGAGCGGGGACATGTGATTACTCGGCCGCAGGAGGTGCTGGCACCGTAAAAAGCTGCTGCGAGGGCGCGCAGGGACGGTAAGTAGGATTTTATTTATGATTTTCTCATGGGGGCCACGCGTACAAGGATAGGGATGAGGAATTGTGCATACAAGGATAGGGATGAGGAGCCATGTATGCAAGGATTTGAATAAGGAGCATGCATACAAGGATGGGAATAAGGAACCATGCAGACAAGGATGGGAATAAGAAGCCATGCAGACAAGGATGGTAATAAGGAGCCATGCAGACAATGATGGGAATAAGAAGTCATACAGACAAGGATGGGAATAAGGAGCCATGCAGACAAGGATGGGAATAAGGAGCCATGCAGACAAGGATGGGAATAAGGAGCCATGCATACAAGGATAGGGGATAAGGTGCCATGCAGAAATTGATGGAAATAAGGAGCCATGCATACAAGGATGGCCATGAGAAGGCTGTGCATTCCAGGTAGTGATGAGGGGACAATGCATACCCGGCTTATACTCGAGTCAATAAGTTTTCCCAGTTTTTCATGGCAAAATTAGTTGCCTCGGCTTATACTCTGGTCAGCTTATACCCGAGTTTATATGGTAGTTAAAATGTAATTGTCACCTGTCTGTAGCTGGGCTCTTTGATTATTAGGACAATAGGGAGCAGCATTTAGCAATTTTTACTAATTGTCTTTTCTTAAAAATAAGCCCAGAATCACTCCTTGCTAAGGTCTAAAGTACAATACTAACAATGATCAAAACTTTTGAGATTTTAATTCTTCAGATTTGGCATATTTTACCAAAAACTCAATTTGCGCCAAGAAAATTGGCTGCAAATTGCTGGTAGTTTAGTTGCTCAGAGTATGCAACTTATTTTAATGCGTTTAATGGTAATCTAGCCTGAGTAATTTGAAAGTGAGCTGAATCAAGGAGAGTGAGAGAGACAAAAAGAGAGCGAAAAAGAGGGAGAGAGAAGATAGAGGAAACAGAGAGAATGCATGCACAACAAGTGATCCCAACTTCCAGATAACTACGATCAGTGACAGAGGGTATAATAGTCTCTCCTGGTTGGAGCATTGAGGCAAAAGGGCTGCCTTATAGATGATGGGTATTTTTTAAAGCCCAAATAGGCCTGGTCTTTAAAATGCTGCATTTAATAATAATGTTCATTATACCGCTTTAATAAAATCACAGCAGAACATGGTGTAAAATAAAAATATGTATGTACAGTATGTGTTACTAATCCTCCTGTGTTGCAGCCAATCACTGGTTACAGAGGTTAAAAATGATTGACTGCAGTGGTCATATAACCATATGCTTAACACATTGTAAAGATCCAAGGAGGGAAACCTGGGCACTGATAGATGAGGAGCGGTTTGTATCTGTAATTTTTTAAATTATTTTATACCAAGCTGGGCTACTTTTATCATTACTTTTAAATATTGAACCATCCCTTTAATACTAATGATATTAAAGATTAAAAACATAATGAGGAACTCCTATAACATGCTAAACTTTTTCTTAAAACCATACTGAAAAAAAACATTAAGAAAATGCAATTAACTTGCCTTTGCAGCAGTAGGTCCAGGTTTCACCATTGTGCAGCTATTACATGGGTCATTTTCTCTGGTTTTTATCTGGTAATCTTCAAGTTCCTGTTCAGTATATTAAATTCAGATTTATTAATGAAAGGTTATTCCCATCACAGCCATTCATGCCTGAGTCAGTCTGTCTCTATTACGCAGTTCTTACAGATTGGTGAACCTCTGACCACCTCTGTCTCTCCAACATGCTTTTTTATACACAGTCATGTAATTTTGAAGTAAATTGACCCTTCAGCTGTTTTTTATTAGTACCACTTACTTATCCATCCTTTTGTTAACGCTGTCCCAACTTTTTTTGAGATGTATTGTTGCTATCAATTTCTAAATGTGTTAATTTTTTCAAATGGAAAGGAAAAATGTCTAACTTTCAACGTCTGTTTTTTTATGTTCTGTGGTAAATAAAATATCTCAATAAGAAATTCTAAGTCATTGCATTCTTTTGTTCTTTACATCTTAAACAGTGTCCCAAAATATTTTGGAATTTGAGTTGTAGATGGGTGTATAATAATATAGCAGAATGGTATATTCTTATAAAATGTTAACATATAAACTTTTTTTTTAACGTGTAACTTACCCAACCTGTTCCACCAAACATCTTCAAGTCCAATGGATCTCCTAGTAATTTTCCATCCAATGTGATAAGTGAGTGACAGGTTGTCATTGCTTGAAGTATTGGACACCAGCATAGATTCTCAGAAGTGAAAAATGTCATATCCTGAAAGCTAAAAATGTATATTGCAGCACATATCATTGTTTAACTAAAATTCATTCTAAATTTAAGATTTTCTAGAAAAAAAGAAGAGACTACTTAAAAAATAGTAAACACAGCAGACACCATGGGGAGAGCAAGGGTTAGATGGAATAGGGGGTACTTTAGGGGTTGCTTAAAGAAAATGAACACAATTTATTGATTTATAAAAATTAGCTTTGCTATTGAATGATTGAATGTTGGTATTGGCCACTGATTGAGCTTTCAATCCAGGCAGGCAAACACTTAACAGTTGTTATACTGACTGAAACTTACCAACTTTTCTCACAAGGAAGAACACTATACAAATCCAAGATGTCTTCTGTCAAAGTGCCAGTCTATATGGAAATTAATTAAAATATTTTAGTAGATGTAAATATCTTGACTCCAAGGCCACTTTCAGAATAATATAGGCACAATTTAGCACCCTTATTTCAGTCACAGCATCTGGAACTACAGATTCTTCTAAGCTATTGTTAGATCACCATAAGCTCATATGATAAAATGGTCAAAATCTACTATAGTTCTACTATCACTATAACTATTAAGCAATCAGAAAGGGAACAAACACTATCAGTTCACCAAATCTAGCAAAATGTCCATGGATTCAGAAACTGTCCAAAGCACGAGTCTAAGAGGCTGGAATCCCCGAGTAAGCAGACAGGGTAAAAATAGTTAAAATCCAGTAATGAAACTATTAAAATGCTATACTGTATTGGATCAACATTAAAAAAACAATATAACACCATGGGTGGACATGAAACACCTGACATGCTTCAAACAGTGATATCCTTAGTCTTAGGTCCAGGTGCTTCTCACAAAATTAGAATATCATCAAAAAGTTGATTTATTTCAGTTCTTCAATAGAAAAAGTGAAACTCATATATTATATAGTCATTACAAACAGAGTGATCTATTTCAAGTGTTTATTTCTGTTAATGTTGATGATTATGACTTAAAACCAATGAAAACCCAAAAGTCATTATCTCAGTAAACTAGAATATTTAACAAAAAAACACCTGAAAAGGCTTCCTAAGTGTTTAGAAAGGTCCCTTAGTCTGTTTCCGTAGGCTCCACTATCATAGTAAGGCCGGGGTCACACTTGTGAGTGCAATGCGAGAAACTTGCACGCGTCTCTCGCCTCAATACCCGGCACTGCAGCTGCACTCAGACCAGAGCGCTCAGCTGCATAGCAATACATGTAGCCGCACACTCCGGTCCAAGTGCCGGGTATTGAGGCGCGAGTTTCTCGCATTGCACTCACAAGTGTGACCCCTGCCTAAGACTGCTGACTTGACAGATGTACAGAAGGCAGTCACTGACCCACTCCACAAGGAGGGTAAGCCACAAAAGGTCATTGCTTAAGAAGCTGACTTTTCACAGAGTGCTGTATTCAAAAATATGAATGGAAAGTTGAGTGGAAGGAAAAAGTGTGGTAGAAAAAGGTGCACAAGCAACCGGGATTACGGCAGCCATTAAAGGATTGTTAAGAAAAGGCCATTCAATAATTTGGGGGCAATTCAGAAGGAATGAACTGCTGTTGGAGTCATTGCTTCAAGAGCCACCACACATGGACGTATCCAGGACATGGGCTACAAGTGTCGTATTCCTTATGTCAAGCCACTTATGACCAATAGACAACACCAGAAGCATCTTACCTGGGCCAAGGAATAAAAGAACTGGACTGTTGCTCAGTGGTCCAAGGTGTTGTTTTCAGATGAAAGTAAATTTTGCATTTCATTTGGAAATCAAGGTCCCAGAGTCTGGAGGAAGAGCGGAGAGGCACACAATCCAAGCTGCTTGAGGTCTAATGTGAAGTTTCCACAATTAGTGATGACTTGGGGAGCCATGTCATGTGCTGGTGTTAGGTCCACTGTGTTTTATCAAGACTAAAGTCAGTACAGCT
The DNA here is from genome assembly GCA_009801035.1 of Oophaga pumilio. NCBI lineage: Eukaryota > Metazoa > Chordata > Amphibia > Anura > Dendrobatidae > Oophaga > Oophaga pumilio. Next base: position 48,163 of record VIAB01016303.1, read on the forward strand.
GTCTACCAGGAAATTTAAGAGCACTTCATGCTTCCCTGTGCTGAAAAGCTTTTTGGAGATGGAAATTTCATTCTCCAGCAGGACTAGGCACCTGTACACACTGCCAAAAGTACCAATACCTGGCTTAAAAACAACAGTATCACTGTGCTTGATTGGCCAGCATACTCGCCTGACCTTAACCCCATAGAGAATCAATGGGATATTGTCAAGAGGAAGATGAGAGACGAACGACCCAACAATGCAGACAAGCTGAAGGCTGCTATCAAAGCAACCTGGGCTTTCATAACACCTCAGTATTGCCACAGGCTGATCGCCTCCATGCCATGCCGCATTGATGCAGTAATTGATGCAAAAGGAGCCCCAAACAAGTATTGAGTGCATTCACTGAACATGCCTTTCAGTAGGTCAACATTTTGGATTTTAAAATCATATTTCAAGCTGGTGTTATAAAGTATTCTAATTTACTGAGATAATGACTTTGGGGGGTTTTCATTGGCTGTAAGCCATAATCATCAACATTTACTGAAATAAACACAAGGAAATGGATCACTCTGTTTGTAATGACTCTATATAATATCAATTCAACTTTTTGGATTGAAGAACTGAAATGAATTGACTTTTTGATGATAGTCTAATTTAGTGAGAAGCACATGTATGTCTGAAATGAGTCAGTTGTTTCATGTCCCCCCAATAGTGTGTTTTATTGTTTTCTAATATTGATCCAATAAACTATTGAATTTGAATGGCTTCGGTGCTGGATCTCAACTATTTTTATCCTGCTTACTCGGGTATACTGACGCGTGCATTGGACAATTTCTGAATCCATGGATATTTTGCTAGATTTGGTGAGCTGATGGTGCTTTTTTCTTTTTTTTTATTGCTTAATAGTTATAGTGATAGTAGACCTATGGTAGATCTTGGCCATTTTATCATAGGATTTTGTGGTGATCTAACTATAGCTCGGAAGAATTCATGCCCCCCCCATGGTTTATTTTACTGTTTTTAATGTGGATTTAATAAAGTATTGAATTTTAACAGTTCAATACTGGATCTCAACTACCTTTACCATAACTATTAAGGACAATAAAATAACTTTTATGAAGGAGAGCAGCAATCAAACATGTTTTCACATAGAAAATATATACCTATTATATCATTAAAAAATCTGACATGAGATTACTTTTGTCTCTAGTTTGTCCAGCATGAATCAGTTAGGCTCCATTATTGCAATTGTGTGTTTTCTCTGAAACACTGTGGTATTTCAAAAAGAACATTGAACTTTGAAAAGTTGGCAATCGACTATGTGTTTCAAATGAATAGTCTTGAATGACAAGTCAGGTCCCGTGGACGTTCAAACACCTTGATTCCCTATTGTTGACAAGCCACTCTATGCACACACATAGCAAGAGCTGGGGAGCATCTCGGGGAGGCAAGCAGGGCATTTTTCTTGGGCTAAACTGGCAGGGGGGTGCTGTGTAGGGCCTGATGCAGAGGTTCAAGGTGTCTCCCCGGTAGCATTTTGTCACCCCCCCAGTGGGAGTCAGACATTCTCTGAGTCAGCTGTCAAGCTCCCAGACATCAGTTGTACTCAAGTCTTTCAGGTACGAATACAAGTCCTGGCCGAATTAAGGAGATGTCAGCAACGTGATCAGGTCATGTGATCTCATTGCTGATGTCACTCCTTGGTGCCACATAGGTGGCAAAAGTTTGGTGTGGTAAGTGCAACAATGGAGCTGAAGACAGCGAAGATTTATTGTAAATAGGGGAATGAGGAAGAAATTTGAGAACACAGTATGAGGAGAGAGGGTGGGGAGAATATATGTGGACACAGCATGGGAAGCGAGAGGGATGACTGTGGATCCAGTATGGGCAGCATGAAGAGAGTGTATGTGGACGTGGTATTGGGAGCAAATAGGGAGAAATTTGATAACTGTGGGAAGCTTAGGGGGGTGGGTACGGACAAAGTAGGGGGAGCAAATGGGTGGAATGTGTGTGGACACAGAATGGAGAGTATACAGTGGTATAATTTTGAGGACACAATATGGGTAGCAAGGGGGTGCTTAGTAGTGATGGGTGAGCTCTAAAATGCTCGGGTGCTTGTTGCTCGGATCAAGCAAATTGGAATGCTCAGGTGCTCGACCCGAGCAACAAGCCCAACGTAAGTCTATGGGAAACTCGAGCATTTTTCCGGTGGCCCCCTCGGCGGTCTGCAGAGGGAATAGAAATTGTGGAAATTGATGGGAACAGTGCACAAATGACAAGGAAACAGCATGGGGAACACCCCTGGAAGCATTTCTGACTCTCAGGTCACTGCTGTGAACAATGTTGTCAGAGTCTTACTCCACTTTTACAGAGTATGTTAAGGAACATCCTTTCCAGGGTAAGGACTTGCATATAAGGCAAAACAAATAACCAAAAACAAAAATGTTTCTCCACGTCTTGGGCTACGTTCAAACTTAGCATTTTTGATGTGTTTTTAAACTTAAGCATTGCTTTCAACCTAGACAAATGCATTCACTGGGAAATGTCATTTTCACATTTTACAACTTTATATGGCCATGTGGTGTGTGGCACATCATCAGACACATCCTGTTACATTTATGAAGGAAGGACTCTGAAAGTCACAGAGCCTATTTTTATAGGGCCATCAGGCGGCCTTTACTATTCTTAAAGGGCCAGCAGTTGGCTCTCACTATTCTTAGAGAGCCATCAGTCAGCTATGCTTTGTTGTTCCCGTTATTAAACAATGGGTCTCCTATACTGTTATTGAGCATGCAGTGAGTGGCAGAGCTGCCCAAAATTTGGACGCACCCCATTACCCCTTTGAAGAGAGACGTACAAGACGGCCTCCTAAAAACAATGTTCACATTATTAGGAAGTGCTCCTCCCATACTGCTTGCCTATGCAGTCAATGCAAGGCCTGCCCCAAATTTGAATGTACCACAATAAGCCCCTTTGAAGAGACGTACAGAAGGGCCTTCTTAAGACAATGTTCCCATTATTAGGAAGTGGGACTCCCATACTAGTTGCCTATGCAGTGAATGCAAGGCCGGGAAATACCCAATTACCCTTTGAAGAGACGTACAAGAGGGTCACATGAAAAGAATGTTCTGGTTATTAGGAAGTGGGTCTCCCATACTGTTTGACTATGCAGTGAATGCAAGGCCTGGATGCACCCCAATAACCCGTGGAGTCGGGAAGGAATTTTTTTCCCCAATGTGAAGCTTACTGTTTGCCACTTGGGTTTTTTTTGCCTTCCTCTGGATCAACATGTTAGGGCAGGTTAGGATAGGATATGGGTTGAACTAGATGGACTTAAAGTCTTCCTTCAACCTTAATAACTATGTTACTATGTTAATAATAACTATGTACAGGAGAGCCTCCTGAAAACAATGTTCCCATTATTAGGAAGTGTGTCTCCCATACCGCTTGCCTATGCACTGAATGGAAGGCCTGGATGCACCCCAATAACCCTTTTAAGAGGCATACAGGAGGGTCTCCTGAAAACAATGATCCCATTATTAGGCAGTGGGTCTCTCATACGGTTTGCCTATGCAGTGAATGCAAGTTCTGGATGCACCCCAATACCGCTTTGAAAAGACATACAGGAGGGCCTCCTGAAAACAATGTTCCCATTATTAGGAAGTGAGACTCCCATACTGTTTGCCTATGTGGTGAATGCAAGGCCTGGGCCACCACAAAAACCCTTTGAAGGAATGTACAGGAAGGCCTCCTGAAAACAATGTTCCCGTTATAAGAAAGTGTTTCTCCCATACTGTTTGCCCATGCAGCGAATGCAAGGCCTGCCACAAATTTGGATGCACCCCAGTACCCCTCTGAAGAGACATAGAAGAGGGCCTCCTGAAAATAATTTTCTAATTATTAGGAAGTGGTCTCCTATACTGTTTGCCTATGCAGTAAATGCAAGGCCTGGACGCACCCCAATATCTCTCTAAAGAGACATACAGGAGGGCCTCATAAAAAGATGTTTCCATTAGAAAGAAGCGGGTCTCCCATATTTCTAATGCTCATGCACTAAGTGTATGGGCTGACAAATATTTACACCTGGGGGGTATACATGAACATAGTGTATACAATTTTTTTTACAGGCATCATAAACACCCTTAATAAAAATGATGTGGGTGTTGCCTCACGGATCATGGTCACCCTGGTGATATGGTATGGAGGATGAGAAGGAGGATTAGAACAGCAAATAGCCAAAATCAGGAAGCTTACACCCATGTGTGGGTGTGAATAGGTGCATGGGAATAGACCTCCCAAAAAAGACACTGGATTTGAGTTTATGTTACGCTGCTATCATTCGGTGGTGTTGAGAAGTCTGGCCCAGTCCAGCACTTGTTCATTTTTATGAGAGTCAGCTTGTCAGCATTTTCAATTGACAGGTGGATGCGCTAATCAGTTATAATTCCACAAGTGACACTAAAAACCCGCTGACAAAATGCTAGTGGCAGGGCGGGCAAGGACCTCAAAGGCGTAGACAGCCAGTTAATGCCATGTGACCATCTTGGATACCCAATAATTATAAGGCACAGAGGAATCACGGAGGACATTGGTACAGTCAGCAAGGTACTCCCTCAGCATCTTCCCAAGCTGGTCACGTGCAAGGTCTGGACTCTCCCATCGCAAGGGCCTGTGCGATGGGAGGGTCTGAGAAAACTATTTCAGAACTTTGACAGTGTTCCCCTGCCTCTGCTGGATTGGAGTTGTGTCTCTGTCGCCTGTTCTCCTTGCTTGTCCAGCGTTTTCAGATGGGAATTTTTCAAATAATTCCCAAAAAAAAGGGCCTTCTGGTACTGCCACATTTTAGTAGACCTGTCCGCCTCGGGAATAGCATGGGTCTAGAAGTGTCACCAACCAGTAAAGGCTGTCACCCAAAATTTGGAGAACCTGAGGGTCACGGGAAAGGCAGCGTAACATAAACTCAGCCATGCATGCCCGACTGCTAACAGGCAAGACTGTCACCAAGAGGACAACTGACCATGCTCTCCTCCTCCTCTTCCCTGTCCTCAGGCCATCCACGCTGAACAGATAGTATGCCAGCTGTGCAGGTAGTACCACCCTTAGTGAATGAAACTAGCTCCTGTTCTTCCTTCTCCTCCTCCTCCTCCTCCTCTTCCTCATTGTCACCAATCCACATTGGGATGAGATGAGGCTGGGCTGTGTGTAATCACCCTGTATGGTTCCTTGCTCCATCTCATCGTGCTCTGCCTGCATTGCATTCTCTTCGATTGTGAGCAGAGAGCGTTTCAGAAGACAGAGAAGCAGGATAGTGATGCTAATTATGGCATCATCGCTGCTCAACATCTTGGTGGAGTCTTCAAAGTTTTGGAGGATGATAAATATGCCTAACATCCATGTCCACTCCTGAGGTCTTATGTGTGGAGTCTGAACTGAATACCGACAGCCTTGTTGATGCTGGTAGTCAACAACTGCCTTCTTCTGCTCACAAATCCTTCCTAACATCTGCAGTGTAGAGTTCCAACATGTGGGGAGTGGGGACATCACACAACAGTCAGTGAGCCGGAGGCTGCAAATGCTGCTGAAGCATGACAAAGGTGGCGGAAGCTGTAGCTGAGTTTCTAAAATGGGCACACAGGTGGTGCACTTTGACAAGCAGATCCGGCAGCTCCAGGTAGGTTTTGAGAAACCGCTGAACCATGAGGTTAAACACATGGGCCAGGCATGGTACATGTGTGAGCTCACCTCGCCTCAGAGCTGCCACCAGGTTCCAGCCATTATCACACATGACCATGCCTGGCTGTAGGTTCAGCGGTGTCAGCCACAGATGTGCCTGCTCTGTCTGAGCTCTGCACAACTCTTCAGCATTGTGCGGTTTGTCACCTAAGCATATTAGCTTCAGCACAGCCCATTGCCGCTTGGCTGAAGCAGTGCTGCAGTGCTTTCAGCTTGTGACTGATGTGATCATTTCGGAGATGGAGGCTGAAGAGGAGGAGGAGGATGAGGTGAGGGAGCTGTAGACTATGGGGCAACCCTGATTGACCTAGGGTCAGCAATCTTTGGCGTCGGGAGGATGTGTTCCATCCCAAGGTACGACTGGGTCCCGGCTTCCACTATGTTAACCCAGTGTGCAGTCAGTGAGATATACCGTCCCTGCCCATAAGCACTTATCTATATGTCCGCTGTTAGGTGGACTTTCCCAGTAACTGCATTGTTGAGGGCACCGCTAATGTTATGGGACACATGCTTGTGTAATGCGGGACGGCACACCGGGAGAAATAGTGATTGCTGGGGACCGAGTACTGAGAGACGGCCACCGCAATCAGGTTGCGGAAAGCTTCCATGTCCATGAGCCTAAAAGGCAACATTTCGAGCGCAAGCAGTCACGAAAGGTGTGAATTTGGTAGTGTGGCCTGTGGGGCATTGGCTGTGGATTTGCCCTTGCGGTCCAAGGACTGGGGTATGGACAACTGAACGCTGCGCTGGGACAAGGATGTGCTTGCTGATGGTGCTAGTTGAGTGTGTGCAATGACAGGTGCAGGGCAGGAGGCATCTTCGCATGCACCAAGGACAGGGGATTGTCTTGTACGCACAACAGCAGAAGAAGCAGTGGTGTTACCCGCAGACACTGTTCCTGGACCCTGGGGTTTGGCCCACAAAGTTGGGTGTTTTCTGCCATGACTCGGGAAGACCTAACAGTTGTACTGGTAACTTCCATCATGTTGGTGTTATGGGGAATGGTTGCCCGCCTTCTGTCTGCGGCCACCACATTTCTTCTTCCTGCCTGTTGAGGTGCTACACCTCCCTCCCCCTGTGTGCTGCTGTCCTCGCTCTGCATGTCCTGCCAGGTTGGGTCAGTTACTATCATTTACCAACTCGTCTTCCACTTCCACACCCTGGTCCTCCTCCTGACTTTCTGGAAATTATGTCTCATCATCCACCTCTTGTGACACTTTCCCACCCATGCCTTCATGTGACCATGGCTGCTCTAATGTTTGGGCATCGCTACATGCAATCTCCTCTTGCCCGCTTCAAGTGGACCAGGCAAGAGGCTCAAATCTATAAATGGAATAGTGAACAGCTCTTCGGAGTGTCCAAGTCTGGGATCAGTTGACTCCTGGCACTCCGCATGATGGGAGGAAGGAGGATCAGGGTGAGAAATAAGCGGTCCAGACTTGACTGTGTGGAAGACAAAGTGGTAGTGGTGGTGGTAAAGTAACTGGAATCATTATCCGCTATCCAACCAAAAACCTTTTGACACTGCTCTGGGTTCAATAGTGGTGTGCTGGTGCTGTCTCCTAGTAATTGGGACAGGAAAGTCAGGCGAGAAGATGTGGGTGTTTCTTGTGGCACAATTTTAGCTTGCCTACTACCTCGGCCACGGCATCTGCATGCATCATCACCATCACGTCCAGTTTCCTGTCCTTCGCCATGTGCCAAGCCCATTTTAAATGGAGGAGAATATTTTCCACGTCCATTACAAATAGTTGAATTTGGAGCAACCTTATATGTGATCCATGTGACGGACAAACAACAGTTTTGAATAGTTGGCCTGTAGGTAACTATTTTTTTCAGCAAACTGGCGTCAATAACTTCGCTCAGACAGTGCACCAAAATTTAAATGGAGGCCAGAAATGTCAGAATTTTAAATGCACTGATATATGATCCATGTGATGGACAAACCACAGTTTTAAAAATCTGGCCTGTAGGTAACTATCTTTTTCAGCAAACTAGTGTCAATATCTTCGCTAAGACACTGTAACAAAATTGACATGGAGACCATAAATGGCAGAATTTTGAGCGCACTGATATGTTATCCGTGTGATGGACAAACCACAGTTTAAAATAGCTAGCCAGTAGGTAACTATTTTTTTCAGCAAACTGGTGTCAAAAACTTCGCTAAGACACTGCAACAAAATTTAAATGGAGGCCAGAAATGGCAGAATTTTGAGCGCACTGATATGTGATCTGTGTGACGGACAAACCACTGTTTTAAATGGATGGATTTTTAGTGCTGTAATATGGAAAGGATCTGGCTGTGTTCAGCAGTGCCAACAAGCAAATGGAGCAAAAAGACAGTGTTCCCTGGATTGCTTTTAAAGCAAATAATCAGGATTAAGATACAAAATAAAATTATTCCTGGCCTCTGAAACCTAGGTGTTGTGAACACGTTGGAGGCGACTTTGGAGCTGGGGCTCCCTCCGGTGGTTGCTGAGGATAATGAACCAATTGCTGAATGGCTTTCAGCTGGGCCCGAATGGTCTGATATAAGTGACCTGAACTCCCATCAGCCTTGCCGGTAATCAATTGTTCTTCCAGTTCTTGGTTGGAGCTCAGCTTGCATTCCTGCTCTCATTCAGATAAGTGATTTGCTGTTTTTTTTCCTCTGGTTGGATTTTCCTTGCTGGTTTTCTGCCTTGCAGTGGACTTCAGCCTGGTCCCCTTTTGGGGCCTGGCTCTGCAATTGTGCTCAGTTTGTGTTTGCACTTTTGCTCTGTTCCTGTGTCACTTTTTATTTGCTGAATTGCTGTGTGTTACACCAGAGATCTGATTTAGGTGGTAGAGATCATGTGATCTCAGGTTTTTTGTTAATCAGAAGTGTTGGTATTTTTGTCAGGGTTTTTTGGGTTGCAGTCAGAATTCTTTCCTATACTTTTCTATCTAGACAGAATTGGGCCCCGTTTGCTCATTATATTTTCTGTCTGTGTTCGTATTTTCTTCTTGTCTAACTGCCATTAAATGTTTGGGGGCTTCCTATTTCTTTGGGGGTTCTGCTACGTGGTAGTTAGCTTTCATCTTTCTGTCTTTAGGTGTAGCTATCTCTCCGGCTGTGACGAGGCGTCTAGGATCACCGTAGGTACGCTCCACGGCTACTTCTAGTGTTGCGGTTAGTTTAGGGTTCTGCAACACAGTAGTTTCCAGCCTCTCTGGTGTATTGCTATTTTTGCTATTTCTCCTCAGCTACCGAAACATAACACCTGGGGCTGTGTCTAGAAATATCTGTAATATCATCAGCAGCAGACAGAACTGGAAAGGACCCTCTTGTTATATGCACTGAAGTCTGCCACATACACTACCTGCCTAGCACTGTTATCTATGCAGCTTTATTAGTCTTCAGAAGGACTGTTAGTTGAGATGGATATCTGTATACTATATGATATACCCACACTAAATAAGAACTAGGCAAATCTCTACCTAGCTCAGGAACAACTCTCCTTACACTGCCTGATTATGGAGCAGACTATGACGAGCATGGGGGTGTCAGGTCTGATATAGACCTGATGACGCTGTGTGACCAGCCAATCACTGTAATGCCACAAACAACGTGGCTGCGGCTTTACAGTGTGTGGCAGACAATCCGTGCATGTTCATTGGCTCTGTAAAGAGCGCAGACATGCAAGGCAGGGACCTGAGCTCCCGCCGAGCAACCCCAGAAATACTCGGTGAGCTCGGAGCATCTCGAGCAGTTAGATGCTCGGGCGAGTACAAAGTATTGGCGAGCATGTTCGCTCATTACTAGAGCTTGCACAATATGGGGAGGGGAAATTTGAGGACATGGTATGGGGAGTTGGAGAGATGGGTGTGGATAGAGTATGGGGAGTGAGGGTGTAAGGGTAAAGACACAATATAGGAAGTGAGGGGGATTTGAGGACAAGATGGGGAGCAAGTGCATGGGATTGGTGAGGACAGTATCAGGTGCATGAGGCTAATGTATGCAGACAGATATGAGGCGTGAAGGCTATGGATGCTGACACAGTATGGGCAGCAAAGGGGGTTGGGAACAGACAATATGGGGGGTAGGCGGATGAGTGCAGAAATAGTATGGGGAGGGGGTATGTGACAGAAGACTATTGAGGGAAATTGTAAGAGGAGACAGAATGGGATGAGAAAAATGTGATGAGACACAGAATAGAGATAGGGCATTGCGAAGGGGCAGTATGTAGAGGGGTCAGCATGGGGGTGCAGTGTCTGGCCATAGGAAATAGAGGATAGTATGCTGAGGATGGGGTGTGCGATGAAGAAGCACAGTATAGGGCAGTATAAGGGGACATCGTATGAGAGTACAGAGTGAAAATGGGGCCCAGTATGGAAAGGAGAGGACAGAGTGCAGAATATGTACCATAAGAGAGGCAGTGTCTGGGTCATATTTTGTGAAGGGAACACAAGGAGGAGCAATTATTTTTTTCAGGGGCACAGAGTATGGCAGATTTTTGTTCAGTAGAATTATAATGACACTGCTATATTTAAGCAAAAGAGGGAAAAAGAGGAATAGAGGAAGGAAATTGTTAGCTCACCCATAGTACATGCACTAAATGCACCTTTTTCAGCAGGCAATGCGCACGGAATCGTCTCAGTCTCAGACATCAGCCATATGTGAAGGGAAAAAAAAAGGAAGGGGATTTTACAGTGATAAAATCAGTGAAGCTGATATAAAAATGAAAAAACTTTATTGGAGCTATACAAGGACATAAAAACTGGACATCACCCGACACCTGGATGGGCAAACCGACGCGTTTCAGCAAACAGCCTTAATCATGGTATGCATAGGTGCCAAAGGTTGGGATTTTTCTGAAGAGTGAGAGCATATAGCACATGTGAAGAAGATCGAGCAATTAAAGCCTCAGAAAATATACTCTTCACAGTACAAAGCGAATGAATCCTTAAAAATCCCAATGGAAACAAAAAAATTAATGGACACAAGTAAATATTAATAACGTAAAAAAAGAGAAACCGAATAGACATGTGAATGAATAAGATATATAACTATTAAGCGCATAAAAGGCAAAACAGTTTATATACACAACTATTTCAAAAAACATGTATGGGGAGAGACTTATCAGTGTAAGGGAGCAGGGCAAAGGGAAACCATAGGAAAAGACCTTGGACTAGTCATCCAAAACATATATCTTCTGAAAGTAGGTTTTCTCTGAAATATCACAGTGTATCAGATTAAAACATACAAGGCTAAGATAAAGTAGAAAGTGTCTGATTCATGATTCGGGCAGCAGGTATCTCATATCATGTTCACAATAAGGGTTTTCCAAGCACAGAACTTATTTCCAATCAATTAGACTAATATACAGTGTGCCACGGCAGTAATAAGAGAAATGGACAGTGAGTGGAGGGATGGACGTAGAAGTCGATCATGAGATGAGCATTAGTTTTTTTATTTTTTTCCTGGCCCTGTTCCCACTTACATACATAAATATCTAGTTTGCAACCTGAGGAATGCCAGTATGTATCCATTTGACACATTTTTTATTTTTTGATGACCACAAAAGACTTCTGAAAACATTATAAATTGTGATACATTTTCTAAAGAAATTATTTTTATGTATTGTACAAATTTTTTTAGTGGAGACAGGGCCATATACAGCGATTCAGATTAGTGGTGTTTATTATTAGTTTTATTTTGTTTATTTATTTTCTTGTTTTTTTGTGATCTGATAGCACTCAGTGCCACAAATAAAGACCTTTGTATAGCATTTGAACAGAATACTGCATTTTTATTGCTGATTTCCCCTGTACCTGGGGCTAATATATTAGAGATCACATGATCACTGGGTACATAAGAAATCATGTCTGCCTTCTCTGTGGAAAGTTTGGCTAAGTCAGCCAGCCAGCTACCCAACCCCCAGCTATACAATATTCTGCAAGCTGCTTACTATGCAGTGATGTTTTAAATTTATGTAAACATTTAGGTAAACATTACCATTACTGGTACCATGAATGGGGGGCCGGAACAGCCATTGTTTGCCACGCTGTACTCTGTATGACAGTGCGGCAAACAGGGGCTGTGATCTGTGGTAAGATTATTACCGATGGTCAGCGAGCTGAACCAGCACCTGTTACCAGTGGTGTTAGCAGCCACACTGTTGGGAGTATTTATCAGTCGACGCATGCGCTATACATTTTTTTAAAAATAACGTGGGGTCTGTTGTATTTTTGATTACCAGCGCAGGCAAAACTGACAGCGACAGCAGGCGTATTCTGATGGGAATAGTACAAGTAGTGACCAGCAGCAAACTTTTTAAAGTTAATCACAGCTTCTTGCTCACGCTTTCATCTGACAACGTGGGAACCATAGCGCTCTGGCTAGCAGTAATAATTTTGCCGCCAATAAGAACCGCCAGTGTTTCTCACGCTGTCATGCAGATGACAGCGTGGAATGCACCCAATGTTTGGGGTGCCACACCCAAACAGTAACATGCACTTTCTGGATAAGTCTATTATAGGGTTCCATGCCCGGACAGTAGGTGTCCGGTACGGACACAGAATAGTAACGTTAGGGGTTCGCCCATCACTAGTTATCATCAATTCTTGCTTTTTTTTAATTTCAATAGATTTTTATTTATTTTTCCAAAAAGAAAAAAGCAAAAAAAAGCATTTTTTTAACAACAATAACAAGCTATGCATTAGCATATCATTTCTATATTTTAGGTATATCTTCTCTCAATATTTTACTATACTTAACACATATTAT
>VIAB01016305.1:17656-28763 GCA_009801035.1 Oophaga pumilio
GTTTCTATGTGTTTTTGTTTGCCTGCCATTGGTTTTAACGGTGTGCGACAGTGTTCGACGAACAGTTCCTCGAACACACGGGTGTTCGGCGAACCGAACCGAACTCGAACACTACCGGGGTGGCTCAACACTATTTATGAGGTAATAACTCTGTAACACTTTAACATATACCAGTGATTCTGAGAATGTTTTTTCATGACATGTTGTACTTCATGTTAGTGGTAAATTTTGGTCGATATGATTTGCTTTTATTTATCAAATTATCAAAAATTTGACAAAAAATTAGAAAATGTTGCAATTTTTAATTTTTACAATTTTTTAAACCCTTAAATCAGATAGTTATACCACACAAAATAGTTACTAAATTCCATTTCCCACATGTCTACTTTACATTAGTATAATTTTTAAATGTATTTTTTTGTTTTGTTAGGAAGTTATTAGAAGGGTTAAAAGTTTATCTGATGTTTTCAATTTACAAAACCTATTTTTTTGGATGAAGAATGAACAAAAACCAGCAATTCAGAGATTTTTTTTTTTTTTGTGTGTTTGTTTTTATGTCAGTCACCATGTGGTAAAAGTGAGAAGGCAGCTTTATTCTTCGGGTCAGTACGATTACAGCGATACCATATTTATCATTTTTTTTAAGTTTTCTTGCTTCTACACAATAAAAACAATCTTATAGAAAAAATATTGTTTTAGCCTTGCTGTATTCTGAGAGCTCTACCATTTTTATGTTTCCACTGATAGAGCTGTATAGTGGCTTGTTTTTTTGCAGGATAAGATTAAATTTTTCATTTTCATCCATACCATTTTTATTTACATTTGTCTTTTTTATCACATTTTATTCCACTTTTTTCCAGTGTTATGATGAAAAGCCATAGTTTTTTGCCACACTGTTTATTTAATTTTATTACAGTGTTCACTGTAGGGGTTAATTAGTTTGACAGTTTTATAGATTGGGTCGTTCCGGATGTGGTAACATCAAATATTTGTAGATTTTTTGTTTATTTTTGTTATTACATAAAAATGTGTATTTATTGGTGTCACATTTTTATTTTGTGTCTTGTTTTTGTTTTTTTAATATTTTTTTGTTCAACATCATTACTTTTTAACTTTTTCACTTAGTCCCCCTATGGGATGTCAATTTTTATTAGTGTGATCACTGGTCCCATGCATTGCAATACACCAGCACTGCAATGCATGAGACCAGTGAGATTGCACAGTCAAAATGCCTGCTATACCCTGCCTATAGCTAGGTCTGACAGGCCACCATACCTGGCACACCAGGAGGTCATTGTTTGAACTCCAGGTGCCATGATAATCATCAGCTCCCTGTGATTTCATCATGGGGGTGACAATGGGGGTGAGAGAGGGAACCCTTCTAAATACCACAATAGCTATCAATCGCAGCATTTGAAGGGTTAATCAGGCAGTGGAGGTACAGGCACCGGACCTGGCTGTTATCTCAGGAGCTCGGCTGTCCACTCACGGTGATGATCATGCAGGGAAGTGATGATATTTCAGCACTTCCCGCCAATGACCTGCTGTGATCGGTTAGTCAGATTGCATGACCGATCATGTCAATCATAGAGCGGGCACCGCTGAAGTGGGTCTCCGCATCTCTAGCCGTTTCGGTCACCAGTCACCGACCGATGCCATCATGGAGCTGTTACTGTGTGTGTGTGTATAGCACAATATGATGCCAGAGCTGATACTTGCTCATGATGTGCTATACATGTCATTGGTCACTAAGGGTTTAATTAGGTAATAATGATTTATAAGATGATTTCCCAAAAGAAAAGACTGAATAACCTTATATTTAATTCTATACAGATTTCAATAAATATGATTTGTAAAATGCTAGAAAATGTTCCAGAAATCCAGGCGGTCTATTTCCATCATCCTCTTTTCCTTAAATTATTCTTTAACTATTCCCAACTGATGGAGACATACGGATACTTGGTTATGAAATGCTGGATTAATCAAGAAGATTTAAAACAAGATGAATCTACAGCAAGTACTGTTTCCAATGTTCATCCTACTGTCCAGTGGACTTCAACACCAATAATAAGTATACTTAACTACTGTCCAAATGCAATCCTTATTTTGCTGGTATGTCCTAAAGTGAAATTTAGTATATTAACCTGTTTCGATGACCTAATGTCAATGGTGTAGACTTATGTTATTTTCCTCCAGCTGCATATCACTGATATTACCTGTCACTGTAATTCTATCGTCTCGTGATAAAAAAACTTTTGGATACTGATCATGGCAAACCCAATAGCAATATTATGTTATTTGTCTCACTTATATAGAGTAGCACCATTAATTCTACATAACTTTACAGACATTATCATTGCTGTCCCCATTAGGGCTCACAGCCTAAGCTCCCTATCAGTATGTATTTGGGGTATGAGAGAAAACCTATGCAAACACAGGGAGAACGTATAAACTGCTTGCAGATGTTGTCCATGGTGGGATTTGATCCCATGACCCCACAGCTGTAAAGCAACGGTGCTAACCACTGAGCAATCGTGCTGACCTCTGTTTTGCCATATTACTATTATGATATAATTGATTTTGACAAAGAACATTAATAAACTTCTTTACTTAAAATCTGGAGTAACGCAGTAATCATTTTATTATGATATACTGACTTAAAGAGGACATTTTTCATTTAGTTGTATAAGAATTCTGCAGACTAATAGTTGCACAATAATTATGCACACATAGATATGCTCCTTAAAAAAGATAAAACCTCACTTTTACTTTCTCAAACAAACATTCAGGTTTGTTACCTTTTGGATTGACCGCCAGCACCACAATTGTTCAATAATAAAATGAATCATCAAAAATACAAATTACCCAATAATAGTGCACACAGTGTATATGGGAATAAGCTAAGCAACAATCTTGACAATTTAATAATATAAAACTGCATCTATTTTGAAATTTCCTATATGTTTTTGTGGTTTTCTTCTGGTTTAATTACTTAAGTGCTGACAATGAGGTGCAGTTCCAATGTATTAGCCATCTCTACAGTGGCATCGAGTCTGTGTAAATCACCACCTTTGTTAGAGCCAAACAAAATCTATTGCTGCTGACAAACTAAAAAAAAAAATCATGTACAGCTGTAAAATCAACCAAGAATTATTGGAGCTACTGTGATTATAGAGCACTGTCTTTTTTCCTTGCTTTCATTTCTTTAGAATTTTCTGTTTGATTTTCTGATTCCTAATAGTTTGATTTGTTCTGGCTAAACATACATTCTTTACATTTTAGCATCCTCCACTAATCAGGAGCTGTCATCTCCAGTGCGAACACCAAAGCTCCATATTTTGTTTAGGGGCCGCTGTAGTACTGCGGATCAGCTCCTACTGAGAGAATTGGAGCTGATCAGCAGTATCCGTCAGCGAGCATGAAAACAGTGTATGGAGCTGTGATCGCGCCCCTCTCCCCATCAGTCTGATATTGATTACCTATCCCATGGATAAGATATAAATGTAGTAAAGAGCTCTGTTAAAGGGTTATTCATGCCAATATAAAGCCTTTATAAATATGCATTTTACACATGTAAACCCTCAAAGAATGCCCATACAGACTTTATTTATCACCCAGTTGTCATTGGAAACATTCTTCTGTAGTTCCAGTGTTTCTGGTTGATCATGCAATGTTGGCTTCCTGGCAACATAGCTCTGATGTGACTCCACAAATGGCATAGAGTATATTCTAACTTTATAATACACTCTATGCTCTTGTACATTGTATGATGCTGTACAAAACTTTGCTTGTCCCATTCTATCTTCTGCTACATACATCGGTGTAACTGCCTATGTGTTTTTTTTTACTATTGTTAGCTAGTTTCTATCAAACCTCAACTATCCTAAATTCCACCACAATATGGTCAGAGCTGAGCTGTGTTGCTTGCTGCTGTAGATCAGTGTTATTCAATTGCAAATGCTATTCTGTTGATGCATGTGGGAGAAGATGATCCTCATGTAAATGCAACAGTAGAGCAGCATTTCAGTTTCACATCACCTATCTGTCAACAACAGGCAGCAAACAAGTCAGCTTTTCACTGCCTCGCTGATTGTAAAATTCTGTATTGTAGGACTACAGGTACTAAAGATATGAAAACATATACAGTAGGCAGCTATACTGATAAAAATGGCAAAAAAAGACACATTCAGTCAGGCAGGGCAATGTCAATGAACAGAAGCATAAAGTATGCAAATTGCCTCTTCAAAAAAAAGAGGACTTGAACTCTATAGCGCCACCTATTGGAAGTAGCGATCCTACAAGTCACAATCAACCCTTTAACGAGTCTTGTAATATGACTTAGGATAAAAGCCAAATCAGTATCTCCATTTGCAGACACGGTGTTTCGGACTATTGGTCCTCGTCAGTGCAAAGTAGGAGAGATCTGATTTGGCTAGATGAGAGGCTCTGGACTAGGGTCTAAGGGGTAAGGTTTCTCCTTGTGGAGAGTGACATACCAGCTCTGGCATGTCGAGGTAAGGAGGCTTATTCGGCGTGCAATGCTCCTCTGGGAAATTTTATATGCAAAAAGTAAATTCTACACTTAGATCAGCTTCATAACTCAGAGAGGTGGGGCTAGTCAGGAGAACACAAAAGGAAGAAGGAGGTGTCTGCTGGACTAAGGAAGAGCAAGAGCTGCTGGGATATGCAGCTTTTGCAGTGTATGAATAGAACTGTCTATTCAACTGTGTGAAGCTGGATACACATAATGGCAGGTAAGAGTTGAAAAAAACACACACAAAGGTACAAGAAATAAATGTTATCTTGGGCTTAGACTGTAGAATATCAACAAGGGTGCATTTATTATGCTTTGTAAAAACTAATGTGATTCTATAAATAAACCTTAGACTAAATTATAAATTGAAAAATGCTGTACTTTTGTGGCTTCACAAAAAAAACAGTAATAAGATTGAGATAATAAAGATACTAATTGATTTATGTAACATAAAATGTGATTTGAATACAATTTACTTTTCAGGATTTGATGAATAGTGGTTCAGTAGAACAGGCTGATAAAGTGTTTGTGATATTAAAAACATTTCTACATGGAAAGGACAGCTTTGAAAGTTCAAATTTAATTTCAAACAAACTTCTGCAAATATTGCAAGATGCCACGATTTCTTCAGACTTGCAAGGTATTAATCTGTCTAAGACGTAAAGCGCCAAAAATAATAAAACAGTCTCCAAAATATATTGAAATTCTTTTGGATATTATTATCATGTAATTTAAAGTACCTTTAAAGAGAACCTGTTACCAGGTCAAAACTTCCTCTTATTTTTATTCCACTTCTCCCTTGAGTATTTTATATTCTAGAATTTATTGCTAACTTTTATGCAAATTTTTACCAAAGGAATGCTGCTCACAGGGTAATAAAGCACTTTTACTCCCCACTTCCCTGGGTAGGAGAAGGGTGAAATATATAGGGCTGATTCAGGATTTCAGCAAGGTCTATGGCCCAGTGTCTGCACCATAAGAAATAATCAGGGGAGCAGGGATACCTAAGGGCCTTTAGCGATAGGGTCAGGGAAGGAGCCCCTGACTCTATGTATTTCAACAACAGAGTTGTGACAGCACTTCAGAAAAGGAGACCGCTGAACAGAGACCAGATAAATGTGATCCAAAATGTTAAGTAAAATATTCCCAACAAAAGCTTCAAATCAATAAAAAAAGCAAGTCCCCACTCAGATCCATCATCTGTTAATGTAAATATTCCACTTTACTGGTGACACAGAGGCTCTGGAAAAGTGAAATTGTTACTTCCAAGAGAAATTCATCAAAATCTGCACTTCCATATCAAGATGCCCCCCCTCCCTTCTGAGCCTCAGTGTGCCTAAACCTTGTTTCTGTGGAAATGAGAACCTACTTAATTTACAGTATGGGAGCTGTGCATAATGTACTGGGCATTACAGTGTAATAGGCACTACAATGTACGGACACTACAATAGAGGATTTGCAAGTATCACTTCACAACATTCACTGCTGTATGTTTCTGGAAAACACCCATGGAGTCAAATCGTAACTACACCAAAGGGGTATAATTTCCAAAATATTGTCACTTGAGGCGGGGTGTTCTGCTCTTTTAGCACTTAGGGGCTACGTATATGGAGTTCACAAACTATTCTAGGAAAATCTGTGCTTCATGAATCAAATAGCTCTCCATCCATCCCTATATTCGGCGTGTGGCTAAGCTGTACTGTAAAGCCACATATGGGTATTTCCACGTTCAGCAGAAAATGTGTGACACATTTTTACCCATTTCGTTGTGTTAAAATATAAAATTTCAGGCTAAAACTAAATTTTAGTGGTAAAAATAATTTATTTTTTTATTCACCGCCCAATGGCATAAAATTCTGTGACACACCCATGGTGTCAGTGTGATCACTGCACTCTTAGTTGAACTCATTGAGAGATGTAGTTTGTAAAATGGGTTTACTTATGGTTGGGGGTTCTGCTATTCTGGCACCTCTCCCAGTTGGTCATGGCACCCGCAAACCATAGCAGTAAAATCTGCACTATAATATGGTACTCCTTCCCATCTGAGCTTTGCACTGTGCCTGAAAAGTAGTTCCCGATTACATGTAGGATTTTGGCGTGCTGTCACGGGGCAGTTGAAGGAATACAGGGGTCGAGGAACATGGGCCCCTGAACTGCCTCTAAAGCTAAGGGAGGACCTGTATTTTTTTAACTTGGGGGTACCTTTAAAGGTAGCGAGGCCCAAGTCACCGACCTGTCCCTGTCTCCTGTTTAGCCCTGAGCTAAACCCACCAACCCCCTCCCCAGGAGGTGAGACAGGGAATAATGTGAATAACACAAAACAACCAAAGGAAAGACAGACACCTAGGGGTTAAATCAACTAAACAATAAACACTTAGCTTTCCCTGCTGTAATGCTCTGCACAGCAGAGTAATAAGGCACCAGATGAGGGAAGCAACTGAAGTACAACTGCTCTCAGCAGCTCCTGGCTCCAGCTTGGTTGGTTTCCAGAGAAAGCAATATTAGCAACACCAGCTGAGGCCTAATGTGGCCTTTTAAAGGATCGTGGGAGTGGACTCCACCTTCTCCTGACAAGTCAGGCAATGCAATTACACCAGCGGCCACCGGGGGCAAAGACTGAGATTAACCCCCGCTGGCCAGACAGGAAATAGGTTTCAACATGCAGAGAGAGATCTGCCACAGATCCAAAATGTGACACATGCTCAGGGGAAATTGCACAACAAACTGTGAGGTCCATTTTTTCTTATTAGCCCTTATAAAAATTAGAAATTTGGGGCTAAGACAACATTTTAGAGGTAAAAATGTAATTATTTCTTTCTTCACCTCTCAATGGTGTAAAATTGCGTGAGGCACATGTGGTGTCAACATGCTCACTGCACCCCTAGATTAATTCTTTGGGGGGTATAGTTTGTAAAATGGGGTCACTTATGGGAGTTATGTTGATTTGGCACCTCAGGGGCTCTTCCAATGTGACATGGTACCCTCAAACCATTCCAGCAAAATCAGAACTGCAATATTGCGCTTCTTCCCTTCTGAGCTTTGTACTGTGCCTCAAAAGTACTTTTTGACCATATGTGAGGTATTACCGCACTCAGGAGATATTGTGTAATAAATTGTATTTTCTTCTGTCCCTTTTGAAAATGAAAAAATTGTGGCAAAAGCAACATTTTAGGGGAAAAAATGGTAATTTTCCATTTACTCAGCCTAATGTTATACAATTTTATGAATGGCCTGAAGGTTAAAAATGCCCACTTCACCCCAAGATGAATTCCTCAAGAGGTGTAGTTTCCAAAGTGGAGTCACTTTTGGGGGTTTCTGCTGTTTTGGCATGTTGGGGGCTCTTCAAATGTGACATGGCATCTGCAATCTATTCCAGCTAAAATTAAACTCCAGAATTCAGTTGGCGCTCTTTTTGTTCTGAGCCCTGATGTGTGCCTAAACAATACCACATGGGGTATTAGAGTACTCAGAAGAAATTGAACAACAAATTACAATGTCCATTTTCTTTTGTTCCCCTTGTGAAAATTAAAATTTTTGGGCAAAACAACTTTTTGCAAGAAAATGTATTTTTCCATTTTCATAGCTCAACATTAAAAATTTCTATAAGCCACCTGTGGGTTCAAGGTTCTCACCACATCTCTGGATAAGTTCCTTGAAGAGTGTAGTTTCCAAAAAGAGGTTGCTTGTGGGGGTTTCCACTGTTTAAGCACATCAGGGGCTCTCCACATGGCGTCATCTAGCTATTCCAGCCAATTTTGCACTCCAAAAGTGAAATGGCGCTCCTTCCCTTTCGAGTCCTGCCATGTGCTCAAGAAATAGTTTCCACCACATATGGGGTACTCAGGAGAAATTACACAACAAATTGTATAGACATTTTCTCTTGGTACCCTTGTGAAAATGCAGAATTTGGGGCTAAATCTGTTTTTGAGGGAAAAAGTAAAATGTTCATGTTTTTCCTTCTACATTGCTTTTATTCATCCTAATAAACTTTTTGAATGTGATTTTTAGCACTTTGAGGGGTGCAGTTTTTAAACTGGAGTAATTTGGGGGTATTTTCCATCATAGGCCCTGAAAGTCACTTCAAATGTGATGTGATCCTTACAAAAATTGGTTTTGATTATTTTGTGTGATATAACCATTTGATTTAAGTATATAAAAATTGTAAGTTTGAAAATTGTTAAATTTTAAAAATTTCTCCAAAATTCCAATATATTCACAAATAAACACGAAAATTATCGCCCTTAATTTACCACTAACATGAAGTACACTGTTTCACGAAAAAACACTCTCAAAATCACTGGGATACTTTGAAGTGTTCCAGAGTTCTTACCACATAAAGTGACACTGGTCAGAATTGTAAAATTTGGCCTGGTAAAAAAGGTGAAAACAGACTTGGGGTGAAGTGGTTAAAGGAGAAACTATACTCATGGAAGTAGAAGTAAAATATGAGTTAAAAATGGGCAATTTTGACATGGTGAATAGAAAGAGTAGGAGAGTAGAAACATCTAAAAATGTGTCTTTGTTTTTTTCTGAAAATGTATCAAAATAGTATGGATTGAGAATCCTGAAAAGATCAAATTTCTCATCTTGCAAAAAATCTTTGATAGAGTAGAGGCCTTTGTTGATTAGAACGGCAGAGAAGTTATAAATAGTGATGGGCGAGCACTAAAATGCTCAGGTACTCGTTGCTCGAGTCGAATAATTTATAATACTCGGGTACCCGGACAGAACAACGAGCCCAATGTGAGTCTATGAGAGACCCGAGCATTTTACCGCGATCCCCTCCGGGGGTCCTTTTAAGGTCTAATAACGTCTGAAAATGATGGAAACACTGCTCACATGACATGGGAACATCATGGCAAATGTCCCTGGAAACATTTCTGACTTCTAGGTCACAGCTGTAAGCAATGTTGTTAGAGTTTCACGCCATTTTTACATTCGCACCAAAAAACATACAAAAACAAAACCAAAATGGATTTTGCTGGGAAATATATTAAGGAACATCATTTCCAGGGTAATGACTTGTATATAAGGCAAAATAATTAACCCCAAACAAACATGTTCCACCACCACTTGGGCTATGTAGACACGCAGCGTTTTTTATGCGTTTTTCAACTTTAGCATTACTTTCAACCAATACAATTCATTCACTGGGAAATGTCATTTTAACATTTCACAACCTTAGCTGGCCATGTGGTGTGTGACACATAAGCAGACACATCTTGTTTCATTTTTTTAAGGAGGGACATTTAAAGTCACAGAGCCTATTTTTAGTGGGGCATCAGGCGGCATTAATATCCTTAAAGGGCAATTATTAAACAGTGGGTCTCTTATACTGTTATTGCCTATGCAGTGAGTGGCTGGGCTGCCAAAAATTAGGACGCACCCCAATACCCCTTTCACGAGACGTACAAGAGGGCCTCCTGAAAAAATGATGCATTGAATGCAAGGCCCGGCCTGCCCCAATGTTACATGCACCCCAATTACCCCTTCAGCAGACGTACTTGAGGGCCTCATGACAAATTGTTCCCATTAAACGAAAGTGTGTCTCCCATACTGTTTGCTTATGCACTGAATGCAAGGCCTGGCCTGCCCCAAAGTTACATGCACCCCACTAACCGATTCAGCAGACGTACTTGAGGGCCTCATGACAAAATGGTTCCTATTAGAACAAAGTGTGTCTCCCATACTGTTTGCTTATGCAGAGAATGCAAGGCCTGGTCTACCCCAATGTTACATGCACCCCAATAACCCTTTCAGCAGACGTACTTGAAGGTTTCATGACAAAATTGTTCCCATTAGTAGAAAGTGTGTCTCACATACTGTTTGCTAATGCACTGAATGCCAGGTCTGGCCTGTCCCAAAGTTACATGCACCCCAATAACCGTTTCAGCAGACGCACTTGAGGGCCTCATGACAAAATTGTTCCCATTAGAAGAAAATGTGTCTCGCATACTGTTTGCTTATGCAGGGAATGCAAAGCCTGGCCTGCCCCAATGTTACATGCACCCCAATAACCCTCTCAGCAGACGTACTTGACGGCCTCATGACAAAATTGTTCCCATTAGAAGAAAGTGTGCCTCCCATACTGTTTGCTTATGCACTAAATGCAAGACCTGGCCTGCCCCAATGTTACATGCACCCCAATAACCCTTTCAACAGACATACTTGAGGGCCTCATGACAAAATTGTTCCCATTAGTGTGTCATTAGTGTGTTTCCCATACTGTTTGCTTATGCAGAGAATGCAAGGCCTGGCCTGAAACAAATTGAAACGCACCCCAAAAAGGCTTTGAAGCAACCTAGTGGATGTACACAGGAAAACCTCGTTCACATTACTCTTTTGTCACTACCATATTGTTAGCTTATGCATTAAATACAAGGCCATGCCTGCATCAAATTTAAACGCACTGCAAAAAGGCTTAGAAGCGATCTAGTGGATGTACACAGGAAAACCACATTCACATTACTCTTTTGCCACGGCCATACTGTTAGCTTAAGCATTGAATACAAGGCCCTGCCTTCATCAAATTGAAATGCACTCCAAAAAGGCTTAGAAGCGACCTAGTGGATG
>VIAB01016306.1:8763-22421 GCA_009801035.1 Oophaga pumilio
GAAAATATTATTTGCATAATAATTTGGAACACAGTGTAGTCTAATGTAAACAGGTCTAATGAGAAAAGTCATATACAATTCAGGTTGTGTTTTATACAAAGTATTCAAGAACTACCTTGTGAAATCTTCAAATTTGTCAAAAGCAACCATAACTCCCATCCTCTGGCACAAAGGAGAAAAACCACTGTCCATAAAGAGCTCACTACTTTGGCGGTTCAGCTCTAGGTGTGTGGCACTGATAGGCAAAGACATCCTGTAGAGGAAGACATTGCAATATAAAAATTGAGGACAGCACAGACTCTGGCTCATAATGCTCTACTGGCTGCTCCATTGTGAACAGTTACTGCGTACAGAACAGAGCAGTCTTAACACTAAAAAAAAGGCAACGTAAATGGAAAAACATTACTAATAAAGCATTTCAGGTTAGTTATGTGAAGCAAAATGAGTACTTAGAAACCACGGCTCGTATCAACTGTAGGAGACAAAAATTCTTGAAAGTCCATCCTAATTATACGCATTACAGAACCACTATCTGTATACAGAAAGCATAATCGATAAAAACAGGCTGAAGTATATCATGCCTTATCAAATAAAAATACGTAACTCAAAATCTTTTTTGCAAACGTAAAACAATTTTGATAAAAAATTGTGGACAGTTACATAGATTACAAGGAAAGAAAGGAGTCAACCAATAAGGCAACAATTAAAGCAATTAATAGCTTTCAACTTTCTTGATCTTTGATGCCAGCAACACAAGAAGCAAGGCATACAACTGTGCATATCCAGGTTTGCCATTCAGAATCCTGGACGAGCTGGGTGGCAACCACTATGAGGGTTGTGATGGCAATCATATATAGGTTGCAACGCAATATTCTTAGGCATAGTAGAGAAATTCATGGACAGAACAGAGGATGCGTTAAGTTTTTGTAACCGGAAATTTAGAGCTTGTCCTTCTCAGAAAGCCTGATTTCAAAGAGAATTCTTCTTCGAGTCTCCTAAAATAATTGATAGTATTCTTCTAGCTACACTACAGTCCACTTCCATTATGTTACTAACACAGCTTCCAGCCTTTCAAAAGAGGCTTCACAATTTTTCCAAATAAAAAAATTTGTAAAATGCAGGAAAGGGCTATATATTTCCAAAAAGCACAGTCTCTCCTTACTATCTGGGAAAAGTTTTGTCACAAAACTCAAATATGGTAAACCACACATATTACAAGGGGTTATGGAGTGCATGGTATAGGTAGAGGATTTGATGAACATTGAAGCATATTGCCGATTTACTCACTATGGTTTGTTTGCTGGGGAGTGAACTCTCAAAATGATTAAACCCATAACGCAATTTGGTGTACATGTACATCATCTGTAGTAGCTACTTAGCACAGTCACATATATATATATATACAGTACTCTGCTAAATGTTTAGGCAGGTGTGTAGAAAATGCTGCAAAGTAAAAATTCTTTCAAAAATAGAAGTGTTAGTAGTTTATTTCTATCATTAATAAAATGCCAATGAATAAACAAATGAATAAACAAAAAAGAAATCTAAATCAAACCAATATTTGGTGTGACCTTAAGCCCTAAAAACAGCATTAATGGTTTTAGATACATTTGCCCAAAATCAGGTGCATGGATAACCAATTATTCCAAACAATGATTATGATTATCATTTTCATATGTAGGTTGAAACATAATAATTAACTCAGAGTGGGACAATTAACACTGGATGAGGAACAGTCAAACTCTGCTATAAAGGTGAAGTTGTAAAAAACAATTTCATGACTGAGCACCGCACAAGCTACAAGGTAGTTGTACTGCATTACTGAGGGCTCTCCTAGGCAAAGATTTCAAAGCAGACTGGGGTTTCAAAATGTGCTGTTTGAATGCTTTTGAAAAAGAATCAAGAAATGGGCAATATTGAGAAAGGGAGACACAGTGGTTGGCCAAGGAAACTTACAAGGAAAATGAACCAGATAAAAAATACTTCATGCTTAATTGCCTTTGAAATCAGAAGATGTCCAGCAATGCCATCAGCTCAAACTGGCAGCAACCAGTGGAAAACAGATACAGCCATTTACTGTTGGGAGGAGTCTGGCCAGAAGTGGTCTTCACAGAAGAATGTGGCCAAAAAGCCTTGCTATTAACATGGAAACAAGACCTAGCAATTCAATTATGCACAAAAACATTGGATCTAGGGTGTAAAAGAATTGCAGCAGGTGATCTAGAATGATCAATCAAAACTTAAAATATTTATCTGTAACAGAAGGCTCTTTGCTCTCCGAAGGCATGGTGGAAGTTGCTTGCAAGTATGGTGCTGCATTTCAGCAAATGGAGTGGGCGATTTGACGAGTCTCTTTAGGGTACGTCTCCACTTAGCGTAAGGCCGGCGTTTTGGATGGAGTGTAAACACCGCTCCGCCCAAAGCCCCGCCCCCTTCTGAACGTGCGGTGAAGCCGGAATCACCGCAGCGCTACATAGGCCTGTGTTATTTCCCTTGCGGCGACGGAGCGTCGCCGCAAGGGAAAAGGACATGCTGCGATCTGAAAAGACGCGCCGCATGTCCGTTAACGCAGGTCTGCTGCCTACGTGTTTTTAGGCATAGTGGAGAAGGGATTTCTTGAAATCCCCTTCACTATGCTGTAACATCTGGACGGTGCGTGTTTGACGCTGGGCCAGTACACAGCGTCAAACACGCGGCGTTTACTGACCGTGGAAACATACCCTTAATGTTCACAAGGCTGAGAAATACAGGCATAAACTTATTCATCACAAAATACTCAAGGGGCTTTTGATTGGTACTATGTTTGGAGTCGTTGTCCTGATGCAGAATAAATTTAGAGCCAATGTCATTAAGAACATTCTTATGTGTGAAGAAAAACAAGGACTCCTGGAAGTGATGATATGGCAGCAACAGAACAATGATCTCATCATCAAGCCTGTCTGTGATTACATGAACAAGAGGAAAGATTTGAGCAAGCCTTCATACATAGAAGATTTGTGGTTACTTCACCAAGATGTTTTGAACAACATCCCTGCTAAATTACTTAAAAAAACTGTGCAAGTAAGTGTACCTAGAAAAATGTATGTGGCTTTGAAAAAAACTGGTCACACCAAATATTGATTTGATTTCACCTTTGTCCATCCATTTTCTAGTTTGTTAATTGTTAAACTAATAACATTTCCAGCTTTGCATTATTTGTTCCACACAGACCTCAAACATTTGCACAGTACTGTATTTCATTATGTGCTGTGACTGCACAATTGCCACAGGATCATGGTAGTAAGTAACTCTAGTCCACACAGGTAACCATGGGACAACCTAAGGGCCCAAGGGAGGGAACAGAATAACTTGTTCAAATCAGGTTGGGCAACCGGCGTTTGCAGCACCTTCCTACCTAGGCCGGCATCAGCTGAGGCGCAAGTATGTACCCTATAGATTCCTGTAAATGTATGAAGAGATGACCAGGTAGCGGCCTCACAAATCTGGGTTGCAGAAGCCTGGTGGCGAACGGCCCAGGAGTCCCCCACTGCCCGAGTGGAGTGAGCCCTCACTCCCGGAGCGGGTGGTTCGTCTTCGACATGATAAGCCTCCAGAATAGCTAAGTGGACCCAATGGCAAATAGTAGACTTGGAGGCAGGGAGTCCCTTCCGACGACCATCCGTAATGACCAACAAGGAGTCTGATCATCTGAAGGATGCGGTACTTGAGAAGCAGGAGTGCAGTGCTCTGACTAGGTTCAGCTTGTGGAGAGAACTTTCCAGGGGATGTATGGGTAGAAGGATGGAAGAACAATATCCTCGTTGATATGAAAAGGGAAAACCATCTTGGGAAGGAAGGAGGGCATTGGACGAAGAACCATATTATCCTGGTGAAAGACAAGGAAGGTGGAGCAGCAAGAGAGAGCTGCTAATTCAGAGACCCATTTAATGCAAGTGATTGTAACTAAAAAGGCAACTTTCTAAGAGAGAAGAGAATACGAGATATCCTGGATGGGCTTGAAGAGCTATTCCTGAAGAACTCTCAAAACTAGGTTAAGGTCCCACGGGTGAACGACATGGTGGCGCAAGACGAGCCATTCCCTGAAGGAAGGTCCTGAACTGGGGAAAAGGTGCAAATGCAAAACTTTGTTGAAATAGGATTGAGTGCCAAGACCTGGTCCTTGAGGGTACTAAGAGACAAATCGGACTCTAGTCCTGATTGCAAAAATGCCAAAATAAGTGGAAGAGAAAAGGACATGGGAGCTGTGTATCTTTCTTCATGCCAGCGAAAAAAGGCCTTCCAGGACTGATGATAAATGCGTGAAGACGAGGGTTTCTTTGCCTTGATTATAGTCTGAATGACCTGGTCAGAGAAGCCTGCCTTCCTCAAAACTGCGGCTTCCGTGGCCATGCCAATAAATTGAGAGACTGAGAATTCTAGTGGAAGAGGGGACCCTGAGAGAGTAGGTCTTCCAAGGAGCATCTGAGAGCAGGTTGACTAACTCTGCGTACCAAAATATTCTGGGCCAGTCTGGGGCCACCAGAATGACTGGAACTCCTTCCGTCTTGATCTTCTTGACGAGTCTGAGGATCAGGGAAAATGGTGGAAAAAGGTACAGAAGTTGAAACTGAGACCATGGAATTACTAGGGCATTGTAACCGATTGCAAGGGGGTCGTGAGACCTGGCCACGAACTGAGGCACTACATGATTCATCTTAGACGCCATCAGATCGACATCGGAAGTGCCCCACATGTGGCAGGTCTGTTTGAACATAGATGAGTTGAGGGAACATTTGCCCTAGGAGAGGCCTTGATAAAAAGTCAGTGGCCCAGTTGTCCACGCCTGGAATGTGGACAGCGGAGATTGCTGGCACTTTCCATTCGGCAGAATCCGTGAGACCTCTAGCATGGCGGACTCCCTGCGTGTCCCGTCTTGGTCGTTTATGTATGCCACGGCCGCGGCATTGTCGGATTGAAAATCCGACAGAAAATCTTGCGAGTGGAGAAGAGGTAGATGCCTCGGATTTCCAGTAGATTGACGGAAATGAGGCTTCCAGGTAGTTCTAGTGACCCTGGACTGTGTGATGAAGGAAGACTGCTCCCCATCCGAGAAGATTGGCATCTGTCATGACGACTTGCCAGTGGAGAGGAGGGAATGATCTCCATTCTGAATGGAGGAGGAAAGAGACTATCATGTGAGGGACTGCCTCACACAGAGAGGTAGAAGTATGGGGCAATCCAGGGAGGAATTCTTTTTGTCCCAAGCTGACAGAAGGGCCAGTTGGAGGGGACAGGTATGGAATTGAGCGAAAGGAATCGCTTCCACAGCGGCAATCATATTCCCTAGCACGCTCATGCAGTCAAAAGAGCGAGGGGATGGGCATCTTAGGGACTGAAACCCCAGTATGAGTGCCAAAATCTTTTCCTCTGGGAGAAGAACTTTGGTGCGGGTAGTATCAAACAACATGCCAAGGAAGACTAGGCTCTGGATTGGGATGAGAGGTTTTTGCTGTGTTGATTACCAAATCTAGGCAGGCAAGAGTGTCCAGGGTGATCTCCAGGCTTTGGGAACAGTCTTGGAAGGACGGGACCTTGATCTGCAGGTTGTCCAAGTAGAAAATGACTACAATCTCTCTACAACAAATAACAGCCATGACAGTCGTCATAACCTTCGTGAACTTTATTGGGGCCGTGGCCAGACCGAAAGGGAGGGCTGTGAACTGATAGTGATCCCACTGGACCAAGAAACGCAGAAACTTCTGATATGTCAAGCAAATCGTGATGTGGAGATAGGCGTTTGAATGTCCACCGAGCAGAGGAACTCCATGGGCTCCATGGAAGAAATTACTTAGAGTGATTCCATTCGGAAATGGTGGAGGTGCACCTGCCTGTTTAGAAGCTTGAGGCACAGGATTGGACGTAGTGAGTCATGCATTTTTGGGACCACGAAAAGGTTGGAATAGAAACCCTAGAAAAGTTGATTGGAGGAAATAAGTAAGATGACCCCCTGTATGGATGAGAGAAGTGGTAGATCTGAAGAAGACGGGAATCTGAAATAGGGGCCTTGGAAGACGGAACACGAAAAAACGTCTGAGTGGGAGAGAAGACAATTCTATCCTGTAACCTGTGGTAATTATTTCCCCGACCCAGATGTCGCCGAGAACAGAGAGCCACGCGTCTCGTAAGAGCAGAAGACAACCACCCACCCTGAGAGGATTCAAGGGTGGGGGTGACCAGTCATGCCGAAGAGAATCTATTAGATCAGGCACCGGAGAATCTGGCAGAGCGGCTTTAAAGGAGTTTCCTGGTGTCTCGCAGGGCAGGAGACTGGTCTTGCTGAGAGAAGGTCCCGGAGAAGGAGAAAAGATGAAAGGGCAGAAACTGATGAGAACGTTTCCTTGAAAAAGGATGCTTGGGTTTTGGCTGGGGAAGAGAGGTACTCTAACCCCCAGTGGCGTCCAGTGAGCTGATCCAGGCTTAGACCCCAAAAAGCCGTGAGCCCTGAAAGGGAAGATTGGTAAGGGACTTTTTGTATGTAGGGTACGCATTCCAGGCTTTGAGCCGGAGAATTTTGTGTATGGTTACAATATTGCTTTTAACACAGGCAGAACAGATGGCAGCGTCTAGGGACACGGTCACACGGCGAGCAAATATTTACTTGGGTGAGCTATCTGATCTGCAAGGTCTCATCACATTAGGCCGTTGATAAAATGCCCTGCTAAAGAAGCTTTGCCCAGGCAGAAACAGATTTGGTTACCCAGGTGGCAGCGAAGGCGGGGTAGAGAGAGGCGCCAGCAGCCTCAAAGGCAGACTTGGCAAGGGCGTCGGTCTGTCAGTGGAGTCCTTGAAGGAAGAACCGAACGGGAGTGATAGGACAGTCTTCGCGGACAGGCGAGAGACTGGGAGTCGACAGCCGGGGATTCTGCCCATTTGTGAGGAAATCGGTACCAAAGGATAAAGAATATCCAACTGCCTTCTGCATGGGAAGCTCTTTTCCAGGTCCTCTCACCGCCCACTGTTTGGCAAAGGTTCCCTCAAACTCCTTGTGATTGGCAAAGACCCGCGGAGGGCGTTTAGCCTTTTTGAATGAGACGTAGTGATCCGTAGATGGACTCTTTTCATCCTTATTATTGAGGGTCTAATTGATGGCCAATATAAGACTGAATACCATGTCCTGTAATTTGGAAAATTGGTCAGCGTCAAGTTCAGAATCAGACTGGGAATCGAGATCGAACGCCAGGGCCCCCTCCATGAAGGATAAGAGGTAAACTGAAGGCTTCCTGGAGGATTTGGAGGGGGAAGGGGAACCAGATGAGAAACTGGAATGAGCCCACATCTTGGACCTTACTTTTGATCTGTCATGCTGAGGGTGGCAGATGGGAGCCTGCGATTCGTTTGAGCAAAATATTTTCTTTGCATAGTCGAGAGGTATACAAAAAGAACAATATACCGCAAGTCAGTAGTCTTTGACAGTTTCATGGACAGAGAGCATTCTCAAGGTGCACGTCAAATGACCACTAACATCTCACCTAAAACTGAAGTCATCACTGTAGACTGATCCATTACTTGCACAAGAAACGCATATTTTGTGGAAATTGAGAATCTAAAAGAGTGGTTCTATCCAACATTGGTATAACATGCCATGCCATAGGCTGACAATCCAATTATAGATTACACAACTACTGGTACTTTAAAGAGGCTGTCCACTACTTTATCATTGGTGACTAGGGTTGAGCATTCCGATACCGAAACCCGGTTCCGATACCTGAAATCCAATGTAAGTCTATGGGAACAAAATATCGGAATATTTTTAATTCCGATATTTTTTCCCATAGACTTACATTGGATTTCAGGTATCGGAACCGGGTTTCGGTATCGGAATGCTCAACCCTATTGATGACCTATCCTTACGATAGGTCATCAATGTCTGATTGATCAAGGTCCAACACCCAGCAACCCTGAGGATCAGATGATCTTGGTGGTGGCAGAGGCCAGAATTAATCAATTGCAGAGGAGCACCGTCTTCTGATAGCGGCCGAGCCTGGGTACTACACATCCCCCTCCTATTCAAATCAAATCAATAGGATAAAGCAGTGGACAACCTCCTTAAGCTAGATATCAGGCAGTTGCCGAGTCAGTTTATCCAGATGATCTCTAAAGTTCTCAGTCAATAGCAGTCTTTACTGGAAGAAAAGAAATTAATTTTATTAGCAAGTAAAGGTAGCATAGACCAGTATTAGCATCACATTGCCCTTGCAACAAACTAATAAGGCAAAGTCAATAAGAGATGCGTGGTTAAAAGGATTCCCACTGCTTCTGAGCAGACCTTTAAAGCAGGAGCTGAAAGCACAAATGACAGCAGTATTCAAAGAGATTGAACTATGAATTAAGTATTTCCCATGCTATGAAAATAGAATTGTGCACGCATACCTGCTCAGTGTTGGGCTGATCTCTCTGTAATTAAATGGGCACATAACAGGACAATGAGTGTTACAAGTCTAAATCAGTAATTCTACAGTTCTTGCATTAGAAATTGAAATTCCAGTTATTGTATAATATCACTTTTTATGTTAAAGAGGTTGTGCAGGGACGACAGTTCCACAGGATAAGTGATAACTTATAGATCTGTTGGAGTTTGACTGCAGGGATCCTCACCAATTGGGAAAAAGAAGCATTTATATCCCATTGTTCCTATTTAGAATGAATCAGCAGTGTGCATGCACTACCGATGCTTCACACATTCCCTATAGGGCTGCAGAACGCTGTGCTTGCCTGCAGTCCCAAAAACGTAATTCACTAAGAAAGACATCAAGTCCAAACATATTAGAGGAAAAAGCCAGACATATTCGCATTGTGCGCAGTTATGAGTAGCTGCGACCTTTTTTTCCTAAAGCTGCGGTCAGGCATGCACACAATCGCTCCACTCTATATGGGGATAAAATGCACTGATCTGCAGTGTCCCAGTGGTTGGAAACCCTTGAACTATAAGTTATCTCCTAAGCTGTGGACAGGAGATATTTTATCTTTATTGGGCAACCCCTTTAACTTTAATACTGTTACTATCTTTCTTGGCTGGTGATTATCATTTTTAAGTAAATAGAAAGAAAATTTCACTTTTGAATGAACAACATGTAATAAATTACCGTACACATCATCTTCATTTTCTTTCCCTGTGTTAGTTTTACAAAACTATTTCAATTAAAGTTATCCAACTTACATACTGATTATGGCTGTGTTTTTTTTAAGTTACTTCTAATTTAGTATATTATGTTTTGCTTTTTTTCACTTTACATTGTGATTCCTGGTGGTCACGTCATTGTTATATCATGTGGCCGCTGATTGGCTGCATTAATTACGTGACATAGTGACCGCTGGGAATAGCAGTACCAACATGGTAGGAATGGTGCTGATTTGGGGAGGAAGCATCAAGTGTTTTTATTTTTTGATGGGCATTGGAGCAATTATGAAGTGGTTCCACCCCCCCCTTTAAAGTATTGCAGTATAAAGTGCAAGCAATCAAATGATCGCAGGTTCAAATATACTGGGTGAACTGAAAGAATAAGTGAAAAGTAAACAAAAAAAGAAAGCTTTTAAAGATGTTAAAAATAATAAAAACATACATGTCGGAATCACCCCCCCCCCCTTTTTTTTTTTACCAAATACAAATTATATAAATTAAGAAAAAAAACATATAATATTGCCACGTCCACAAAAGTACAATGTATCAAAATATAATGATTTGATACATTAAGTGTTGTAAAGAAAAAAGGCTCTCCACTTATTGCCTATGGGAGTGCCAGAGAGCTGAGTACAGTGCTTGGCCATCAACAGCAGTCCCATTGAGAATAAATACTCAAGTGCGCATGCTCGACCACCGCTCCATTCAGATGGAGATCTACAGAGTCCTGTTCTTACACTCATTGGGATCTCACTAGTTGTAATCCTAGCAATCAGTAAGGTATCCCCTATTTAATTGATAGGGAATAGCTTAGGAGCTTGATAAAACTCCTTTAATGTATAACTATCTCTAATATGCCTTCAGACAAAGCTGAGAAGTGATTCTGCACTATTACATTCTCACACAACGAGTGAGGGGTCTTAATAGTCTGTCTTTCTGCTAAAGATATTGCAAAGAAAAGCTTCCCTGAAAAGAATGGCACACTTCAATGTGCAAAAAGTTTGAATGAATTAGGAGGCATGACACCACAGGCAGAAAACCATGCTTCAACATACATGCATGTCACAGTCTATGGACCATAAGTACTGTCGAGTACATCAATTACAATACCTGTTTGGATGAGAAGACGGCAGCATAAATTGAAATTCCACAACACATGTGCCGTCCAGGAGTTGATGATGCTGCAAGCTGTTTAATTCATAGGCAATATACCCCCTCCTCACATACACCTGCAATACCAGATTACTATCAGAATACAGAAACGCCCCACTTCATTCCAACAGCAACTCATACTAGTTTTACCCAAAGAATAGGGGATATGAGGGAAATAGCCATCCCTCATTATGGAGGGTACAACACAACATAAATTTCATGTTGGGAACCCATATTTACAGGTCGCAAAACAGCAAATAAGTAAATCTTTACCTCCAGTGCAGCCTTGCGAACCACTTGGTTAACATGGTAGAAAAAATTTGGTAGCACATCAAAGATTGAGGTCTCGGATATGATCAGTTTCTGGAAAAACAAACAACAAAGTCCATAACAAAGTATTTGTAAGGTTCCTCATTAACCACAGGTTTGTAATATTGTTTTACACTTAATTTTCTATACAGGTCATTAATACAAAATGTTTAAAGTCTTCACTAGACACCACGGAAAACCATCAATGTGTTATTTATTCAGAAAACCATGACTAAGATTAACTCACCTTCAAATTTTCAGGGCAGAATTGATGTCCATATAGATCTATGGCAGACAGGAAAATTGATTCCACTTGATTATGCCTCAGTTCATAAGAAGGAAGGTGAGAGGCAATCAAAACCTAGTGGAAGTTACATATTGAATACTTTTAAACATTTAAAACTTTTTTTTTATCAAAACAGTAACACAATTCTGTAAAGCTGCTAGGTATCAAATGGCAAGTATATAGACTTAGAAATGATTCTTAATATGTTAGATATTAAAAGGCGTTTTCTGAAGGTCAATCTTGCAGTCACTTCCAGCCTAGGGGCCTCCTGCATGCAAGAGGGTGGTGAGCTCCCGAAATATTACAGTTCGGGCTGGCGGCATGTTTGTGCTGCTGGTCCAAACTATGAGGTCTCCAATGCAGCTAGCAGAGGAAGATTTACCTCTGGAGTATTGGAGGAAAACAGGAGAACTGAAGCAGGTTAGTTGCACTCCGACGGAAACATGAAGGGAGCAGCTCCTCAACAGCCACAGACAGGCTATAGTGCTCATATGAAATAATCAGGAGATCGCCGCAGCGCTTGAAGCAGAGGAGCAGCACCAGCCAGGAAAGCAAGTTTGCTTTATTTCTTATTTTATTTAGCACTCTGAAGGCTTTCAGCATTTTTTTTTTATTTCAGGAGGGGAGTAGCGGCACTAATGTAACTTCCCTGTCCTTAGTAATATACTTATTAGCCTCTGCCTTTTCCGGTTATCAGTGTCACTCCAGCCGTCTTCTACAGTTTGTGACCTGCCGGATTGCTCCATTGTCTCTTGGGCGAATCGGAGGTCACTTCACAATGTAAGTTTAAGAGAGCCATGATGAGGCCAGAACGAGGCCCTCGTAGACTTACATTAAAGGCTTGTGACAGCTCCGACTTCTGGTCAGTCAGAAGTTGAGATCACAAGATGGTGGATCAGGTCCGGAGCAGTTCCTGGGAACAGGTGAAGACAGCAGCTATAATACTAGGCT
The DNA here is from genome assembly GCA_009801035.1 of Oophaga pumilio. NCBI lineage: Eukaryota > Metazoa > Chordata > Amphibia > Anura > Dendrobatidae > Oophaga > Oophaga pumilio. Next base: position 20,619 of record VIAB01016306.1, read on the forward strand.
CAGAAAACAGAATAGTAGCACCACTTCAGTACGAAGATAAAAAAAACAACAATGGAGTGGTGCAATAAATAGCTGATTGCAGACTACCCCATGCACACTTGTTTCAACTGAGAGAAGGAAATACGCCGCTGCAGACACCTCTGGAGGTAGATTATCTACTGTGGGAACAGAGGATCAGAAATGTTGAATTCATGACATAGTCAAGCTGGTCTTGTTCGGCCACCTTTGCTCTTATGAGTAGTGGCACTTTTAATTTGTGCTGAAGAAACTTTAGTTTATAAACTAAATATTTACACAACTTGAAAAGACCTATCTACATGATCTACTTAGAATTATTACGTCAAATTTAGAGAGTAAATTAATAAATAAATATATACATCCCAAATATATCATGTCTCTCGCTATATTCTTTGCAAGGTAATGAATTGATGTAATATACTTTTTATTCCTGATTTTACTTCCTTCTCTCCCAAACACAATGCTTTCAATACCAACTTCATGTTCCTTTAGAAGCTCATTTGCTGCTCAGTACAGTCTGAGTATCTCTATAAATCACTACCTTCAACAACAAGTTTAGGTCCACAGATTGCTTGAATACAGTGTATGGATCTTACAGTTGAAAGAAGCTTCTAAAAGTAACATGAACTGAGCAATTGAAGCATGACTCACATAATAAATAAAGTAATAAGATATAAAGTAAAAGTTACTCATTAAATATACACACTGAAATGTTACTTTTACTGATGAGCAGGAAACTAGACTTTATATGAGCTTTACATCTAGACCAATTCATACCTGCCGAGCCCTCAATGCAACCTTTGAGTGCTCAGTCTTACTCAGCTGAGTCAGTTCATTAAGAATAGTCATCAGTTCATCGGTAAGTGTTGGATCTCTACCACAAAGCTGGTCCTGTAGTGTCAAAAGAATTAATTAGTAACCACACTCAATCCTCAAAAAACAAAAAAAAAAAAGAAAGGTATGTAAACAGCCCCATAGATTATAACAGGATTATATTCCTTTTGTGAAAAACAGATATCTAGAATATGGTACTAAAAAATCGGATGTGAGAAAGGGGCCTATAAGGGCATTTGTCAGATACATACAAATAATATACAGCTTTAAAGTGCTACAACATGGCTTATGTTGTGTGTTTACACACTTGATTGCAGAAAACGCCATCTGGACACGTGACTCCAGAAGCCAATCCAATCACTGGAGGCTGTATAGATGGGTCAGTGATAGGCTGCTGTGGTTACAAGTCTGTCTAGATTGAACAGGAAGTACCGAGACCAGTAAGAGACCCAAGAAGAGTCAGAAAGGGACCAACAGGGGCTGGTTAAGGTTGCTATTACTCAACATTTTTCTGTGGCCGTACAACTCCTTTAAATATACTGATGGCAGAGCCCCACATTAAAGAGTTATCAGTCTGTCCAGCGAATGCAATACTCACAATCAGCATAGTAACAAGGATATTCTTCTTGGCCACCTGTGCATGCGAAAAGATGCATTCTAACACAGGAGTCATATCTGGCTTGTACTGTTCCCGCAAGTTTATTACACACTTGTCATAATGGGCTACAGAAAATAAAACAATGATGAACAATTTTAGATTGTCTAATAACTATGTGCTTAAAATAAATACAGGGATTTTTGTGTGTACTCACCGTAAAATCCTTTTCTCCGAGCCACTCATTGGGGGACACAGGACCATGGGTGTTATGCTGCTGCCACTAGCAGGACTCTAAGCAAATACACAAAAAAGGTTAACTCCTCATCCTGCAGTATACACCCTCTGCTGGCTCA
>VIAB01016307.1:0-11042 GCA_009801035.1 Oophaga pumilio
ATATTCGGACCGTTTTTTCCATCCAGAAAATGGACTGTTTTTTTCCCACAAATGGAAAGGAGCCCTTTCTTCGGTTACGATGATCTGATAGAATATTGTACAATTATCCATGACGTCAATGTAGGCCAGACAGAATCAGATTTGTCTAATAGTGCAACAGGCTATAGGCTATATAAGAATTTGTTCACATTTTTGCTGCATTTTTTCTACAGAAAAGAAGCTGCATTTTACAGTACCAGCAAAAGCTATGATATTTCAGAAATCTCATGTATACACTTGTTTTTACTGAATTTGAGCACTGCAGTGTTTTTGAAATCTGCAGCATGACTATTATTTCAGTGTTTTTCCAGTCCTTTTTCACCCATAGAAAACAATAAGAAAGTGCAAAAATGCTGCATTTTTGCAACATTTTGCTGCATTTTTGGTGAATAAAAATAACTGTATTGAACATGTACTGTAGGCAAATCACAAAGGATAACCGCATCAACAAAACACAACTAAAAAAAAATAGCAAAAATGCGGCAAAATCTGCCAACAGAGCAGGTTTTGCCAAAAGAAAAAACACTGCAAAAACGCTGCTTATGAACATAGCCTAAGGGTACATGTACAGGTGTATCTCACAAAATTAGAATATCATCAAAAAGTTCATTTATTTCAGTTCTTCAATACAAAAAGTGGAACTCATATATTATATAGAGTCATTACAAACAGAGTGATCAATTTCAAGTGTTTATTTCTGTTAATGTTGATGATTATGGCTTACAGCCAATAATAAATGAAGAGTCATTATCTCAGTAAATTAGAATACTTTATAACACCAGCTTGAAAAAATGATTTCAAAATCTGAAATGTTGGCCTACTGAAATGTATATTCAGTAAATGCACTCAATACTTGGTCGGGCATCAATTACTGCATCAATGCGGCATGGCATGGAGTAGATCAACCTGTGGCACTGCTGAGGTGTTATGGAAGCCCAGGTTGCTTTGATAGCAGCCTTCAGCTCATCTGCACTGTTGGTTACACACGTCCTGATTTTTCCGGTACCCGAAAAACCGGTACCGGACATATCAGTGTCCATGTGTCTGTGTTTCATGAATGTGATTTTTGCGGCACACATGTGGCAACCGTGTGCCACCTGTGTGCTGCATCCTTACTATACGGATGGCCGCCGGTGAAGAAGCACTACAGTAAGCGGCGCTGTCCCCCGGTGGCAGGTGCGAAGACAGCTCTCAGCATTCTCCCCTGCTCTGCCTGTGATCAGCGCGAGCAGTGGTGAATGATGAGAGTTATAGTAAAGTGAGAAAGATCATAGAATCATAGAATGGTAGAGTTGGAAGGGACCTCCTGGGTCATCTGGTCCAACCCCCTGCTCAAAGCAGGATTCACTAAATCATCCCAGATGTCTGTCCAGCCTCTGTTTGAAGACTTCCATTGAAGGAGAACTCACCACCTCTCGTGGCAGCCTGTTCTACTCATTGATCACTCTAACTGTCAAAAAGTTTTTTCTAATATCTAATCTGTTTTTCCTCCCATTCAGTTTCATCCCATTGCTTCTAGTTTTTCCTTGTGCAAATGAGAATAAAGATAATCCTTCTACAATGTGACAGCCCTTGAGATATTTGTAGACAGCTATTAAGTCTCCTCTCAGTCTTCTTTTTTGCAAGCTAAACATTCCCAAATCCTGTAACAGTTCCTCATAGGACATGGTTTGCAGACCGGACACCATTCTGGTCGCTCTTCTCTGAACTTGCTCCAGTTTGTTGATGTCTTTTTTAAAATGTGGTGCCCAAATCTGGACACAGTATTCCAGATGAGGTCTGACCAAAGAGGAGTAGAGGGCAATAATAACTTCACGTGATCTAGACTGTATGCTTCTGTTAATACATCCAAGAATTGTATTTGCCTTTTTTGCTGCTGCATCACACTGTTGACTCATGTTCAGTCTGTGATCTATTAGTATACCCAAGTCATTTTCACATGTGCTGTTGCTTAGCCCTATTCCTCCCATTCTGTATACGCTTTTTTCATTTTTATTTCCCAGATGTAGTACTTTGCATTTTTCCCTGTTAAAAACCATTCTGTTAGTTGCTGCCCACTGCTCCAGTTTATTTATATCTTTTTGAATTCTCTCTCTCTTCTCTAGTATTAGCTATCCCTCCTAGCTTTGTGTCATCAGCAAATTTAATCAGTTTACCCTCAATTCTTTCATCTAAATCATTGATAAAGATGTTGAACAATACAGGGCCCAAGTCAGAGCCCTGTGGTACCCCACTTGATACATTCTTTCAACTGGATGTGCAGCCATTTACTACCCCTCTTTGGGTCCTATCACTAAGCCAGTTATGAATCCACCTAACAGTTGCCTTGTCCATTCCATACTTAGTCATTTTTTCAATAAGGATTGTGTGAGATACTTTGTCAAATGCTTTGCTGAAGTCAAGATATAATATATCTACAGCATTTCCCTGATCCACCCAGTCAGTGATTCATACATAGAAGGAAATTAAATTAGTCTGACATGACTTATTAGTTACAAACCCATGCTGACTCTGGTTAAGCACTTCATTCTTGTCCAGGTACTTACATACATGTTGTTTAATAATTTGTTCAAAGTTCTTTCCTGGTATAGATGTCAGACTCACCGGCCTATAGTTCCCTGGGTCCACCTTCTTCCCCTTTTTGAAGATGGCAGCAGGGGTTGAATGATGGGACTAACAGTCCCAAAAGCCCCCACCTGCTGTCATCTTTCTGATGTTAATATAACTCTCATCATTCTCCCCTGCTCACTCTGATAGATGGCAGAGTAGGGGGGAAAATGCTGAGAGCTGTCTTCAGGACCTGCCGCTGGGTACAGCGCTGCTTACTGTAGCGTTTCTTCCCCGGCGCCGGTACGTGTCACATGGAGAACATCAATACTACCGGAAAAAAATGGACATGTCAGCGTGTTTTGCACATGGACACACAGTCCGTGAAAACATGCTGACATGTGCATAAACCCATTCATTTTTGATGGGTCTACGTGTGTCATTGTCTCCGGTACGTGAGAAAACTGTCACCACACCTACCGGAGACACTGACATGTGAATCCGGCCTAAGGGATACTGTTGTTTTTAAACCAGGAATTGGTACTTTTGGCAGTGTGGACAGGTGCCAAGTCCTGTTGGATAATTAAATTCCCATCTTCAAAAAGCTTGTCGGCAAAGGGAAGCATGAAGTGCTCTAAAATTTCCTGGTAGATGGCTGCGCTGACTTTGCTCTTGATAAAACACAGTGGACCTATACAACCGGATGACATAGCTCCCCAAACCATCACTGACTGTGGAAACTTCACACTAGACCTCAAGCAGCTTGGATTTTCTGTCTCACAACTCTTCCTCCAGACTCTTTGACCTTGATTTCCAATGTCTAGTGAGATAATGACTCTTCATTTATTATTGGCTGTAAGCCATAATCATCAAAATTAACAGAAATAAACACTTGAAATAGAACACTCAGTTTGTAATGACTCTATATAATATATGAGTTTCATTTTTTGTATTGAAGAACTGAAATAAAGTAACTTTTTCATGGTATTCTAATTTTGTGAGATGTACCTGTATATAAAAAGTTGTTTTACTGTAAGAAATCACATCTATATTTTCTAGAGAATCCTTTTTATTATATATTTAAAAAACAGGGGTTTAACCCCTTATGATGGAGCTAATTTTGACCTTAATGACGATGCCAATTTTTTAAAATCTGACCAGTGTCACTTTAGGTAGCAATAACTCCGAAACACTTCAATGGATCCCTCTGATTCTGAGAATATTTTTTCATGACATGTTGTACTTCATGATAGTGGTAAATTTTCTTCGATATGACTTGTGTATATTTATGAAAGTTTGCCAAAAAAATAGAAAATTTAGCAATTTTCAAAATAACAAAATAATTAATAACTACTTTACATCAGCACAATTTTTGAAACAGTATTTTTTGTTAGAAAGTTAGAAGGGTTCAAAGTTAATCGGCAATATTACAATTTTCCACCCAAATGTACAAAACCTTTTCTTAGGGGCCACATCACGTTTGATGTGACTTTAAGGGGTCTATACGACAGAAAATACCCAAAAGTTACACCATTCTAAAAATTACACCCTTCAAAGTCCTCAAAACCACATTCAATGAGTTTATTAACCCTTCAGGTGCTTCACAGGAATTAATGGAATGTGGAAGGAAAAAATTTTTTACTAATTTTCACTACAATTTTGCTTTTGCCCCAAATTTTTTACTTTCACAAGGATAACAGGAGAAAATGGACCCCAACATTTGTTGTACAATTTCTCCTGAGAACGCCGATATCCCATATGTAGGAGAAAACTTCTGTTTGGGCACACGGCAGAGCTCGGGAGGGAAGCAGCATCGTTTGACATTTTGAATGCAAAAACGGATGGAATCGCTAACGGACGCCATGTTGTGTTTGGAGAGCCCCTAATGTGCCTAAATAGAGGAAACCATCACAAGTGACCCCATTTTTTAAACTACACCCCTCAAGAATTGTATCCAGGGGTACAGTGAGGATTTTTAACCCAAAGGTGCTGCAAAAAATTTGATAACATTAGTTCATCATATTGAATATGTCACCAATAGCATTGAGGGTAAGTGCTCGCTACTAGAATTTGGATTGGGGTGCTAGTATATGAACCAAGTATCGAGGGTGCCAGAGCAACCCCAATGTAAACTTCAGTAGCAAGCACTTGCGTTCAACACAAGTTGACATATCATCATCATATTTATTTTACTTTTGAGTTCAACCCTAACCATAGCCAAAATCTAACCCTAGCCCAACCCTAACCTTAAGCTAAACCCTAAGCCTAACCCTAACACTAACCCCAACCCTAGCCCTAGCCTAACCCCAACCTCAACCCTAACCCCAACCTCAACCCTAACCCCAACCCTAACCCTAACCCTAATGGCACTGTGCATGCACCCATCATTTTTTATTCAAGAAGAAGAGGTGGAGGGCTGGGGGGATGGTTTTGGTACCGGAATGGGGTTAGGGATCTTTTCATAGTGGGCACACTTTTTTTTACGTGATCACCGTCATTCACTGATAGCGGTGATCCCGTGATAAGGTACCAGAATATCTGGCTTTCCTTGTGTTCTCCAGAGTCTAAGGTAGCTGACATTGGAGATTTTCAGACTCTGCGGGCACTATTGGCTTATTCCTGATGCTGTTTTAAAACGGCAATGTGGGAATAAGGCCTCTTAGTGGCTGCTGTTTTAATAAGTATTGGCGGTGGTTAAGGGGTTAAGGTCAGGCACCACAAAACCCTCGACACTTCATATTCAATAGATACAGGTTAATATTATATTAGAACATATTTAGTTTAGCAAAGACCTATTTTTGCCTTTGGATAAGCTCATTATTATTAGTACATCATTATTCTCCTTCAAAAGGGTTCACAATTAAGATGTCACAATTCTGTTGTCGGGTGCCCAGGGACTAGGGCCTCCTTCACTGTCCCCAACACTAGGAGTGTCTTAGCTTGCCCTGCTATCCGGATTACTTCTGATGGTGAGGACGTCGAGGCCACATACTTTACCTTAGTTCCTGAATCGGCCCTCAGTCTGTACAGTCCCCCACCCAGGGAAGAGTGGAGTAGTACTGCACCAACCAGACTAACTAGGTAATATGAACAGTGTAATGAAAAAATGAAAAATGCTAAACATACAAATACACTCACAAATAAAACAGAGGAATGCATCGGTGAGTGGAGGATGAGGTAAAACCAAAGTAGGAGAAGAAAGGGAATGACCACACACACAAAACCTAGCAACAGTCACAGATAAATCCACCAAACACCTTCTCCAATGATAACCAACAACATCCTCCAGCCATGCAGTATAAACTAACTCTGACAATGAGTGCTAGCCAGGACCCAGATTATATAGGAGATGGGAGTGGCTAACAGTGCATAACTGAGAGCCTTAACACTCCAGGAGCTCTCAATTGAGCAGATTAACCCCTGCTCTGCCAAAAGAAATTTACACTGTTTATTATGAAGGTGAAGGGCTTCTAACTAGTGCAGGAGTAGGAGACATCAGAGGCTTCAATCTTCTGGCTCCTCTCTGTCATGGTAAACCTGTGACATGTGATTTTTCTGTACAATATTCTTTCTTATAGTAAAAGACAGCATCTGTCAAACCATCCTCTTGATATAATGCCTTTCTTTTTGATTGTATGACTAATTGTTCGATAAATACAAATTCATAATCTATCCTTAATTTATTCCTTTATATTCGCACTACTCATTTTCTGACATACTGCCATAAATAGTACACAACTGGGTGTAAGGCAATAACCCTGTGTGTATAGACATAGGATATCATCGATCACTGCTTTATTGCCAGAATTCAGGCAAAAAAAGCTTTGAAAAGTTGCAAAATGTAGGCGTAACATGAGGCTGCACTAAAATTCAGCAACTTTTAGCATTTTCACAACATTGTTACCCAGCTCTGACAGAGTAGGTGGGACGTAGGCGTGGCAACCATTGCTCATCAAATTCATGACAAGCGGTGGCAATCCTTAGGCCACAAATCTTCCTCCAGCAGGGACTCAAATAATATTTGTGTCAAGGAGCACACATAGGCACGTGCCATTCTTGCCACATGCTCCCGATTATTAAAGCAAGATAGACCTTCAATTAAAAAATACCCATTGTACCTTTAACACTTCCCATCCACATTTCTAAACTTCTTAGAGCTTTTGCAATTTCATAAAAATTTTTCTTAAAAGCGGATCTAAGATCTTATATATTGCAAGTGGAACCCATATTAGACTATTCTGTAAGACATCTGAACATTCTGGTAATATTATGGTTTATACTAATGTAACCCTCAAAAAAAAATATGTGCATATGCCAAACTCTTAATTTCAGTCAAATTTTTTAACTACCAGCACTAAATTTGATTTCTCATATTCCTCATCATACTGGGAGATCTAGTTGCCCAAATATGTGGCCATATCTATCACCAATTATTGTCCTTCTGCCCATTTTATTGTCTCCTTGTTCTCCTTATGGGACTAAATGCTGACTTGGACCAATTTATTTTACCAACTGAGAACTGGTCATATACTCTAAAAATGTTCAATACTTTTTAAATCACAATGTTTCATGTCCATTTTCATTGGGTCCATTAAAACATATTTCTGGTTCTTTTTACTTAAACACTAACTATATGGCAATGGGGGAGTCAGGAAACTGATGAGATACTGCAGTCCCAGACTTAAAGACCACATTCACACGTTCAGTATTTGGTCAGTACTTTACATCAGTATTTATAAGCCAAAACCAGGAGTGGATGAGAAATACAGATGTGGTGACGTGTCTCTATTATACTTTTCTCTGATTGTCCCACTCCTGATTTTGGCTTACAAATACTGATGTAAAATACTGACCAAATACTGACGATGTGAATGTGGCCGAAAGGTGAACGCTGCTCTATAGCATTAGTGTTAGCAGCCTGTTTAAGTTTCCTATGAGCATCACGCAAGATCATATTTTATTTTTCTGCAATGTTCTTAAATGTTTTTTTTTTACATGCTATCATGGCTAGAAGAGAGGGTGAAGTTGTAGTCTGTGATGTTGAACTATGATAATATAAATGAATCCCAGATGCAGATTGAAATGTGGTCAAGCATTATCTGCTTAGGATATTAGAGAAAAGTTTATTGAGATATTTAATTTCTAGAAAAATTGCAAAATGAATCCATTTTCATTGTGTTTTTCATTCTCTGGTAATCTAATGTAATAACATTTAAGCAATTTATCATTGTAGGAAAGTACACAGATGGTAGCCACGTCCATAAAGGCTGAAAAAAATAAGATATATTTTTCAAAACTTACAAATTAATCTACTATATTCCAAACAGAATTGTGTGTAAAATTATGAAAAGTAACTGAACAGTAATCTGGTGTAGGGCTTATTGTATTTTCTTGGGTCATGTTCTGCCTTATCCACTATCTCATGTTCAAGAGTAGTGATATGTAAATTATGATCTTCTACTTGCTACTTCTTATGGACGTATTTAATGAGAATAATTACTGTGTCTACGTCTATGGCTTGTCTAGAAGGTGAGTCAGTATGTACGCAAGTAATCAAAATTACGTAAAAGGATCTCCTGCCCCTTTCTGTATCTTGACATATCATAAATGAGGTATGTAGTGATTATCTATTGCTACATTTTCATTTCCAGCCATTGACTGTCTTTGACATGGTGTATGTTTACTAATTGACTAAGGGGTGCACATTCAATTGGGGCAACCTGTGCACCCACACAGGGGTCAGAAAAGTAATGGTGGGCACTTCCACCTCCAAAGCAGCAAATAGCTTCTATCACGGACAGATTATTACACTTCATTTACTGTTTATGCACAGGGACCTACTTATGTCTGCTTTCAGAAATGGGGCATAGTCAATGTGTATAAATCATAAATTCACCTAATTCTATGTTGTTGCTCATTCCATTCATTGTTAATGTAAGCTAAAAACATGTTAAGTATATCTAGGTGGTAAAAAATGTGTTTTCATTAACTCAATCATAAACTGGAGTTAATGTTTAACAAGGAATAATGATAGCAATTGAACATTTACCACATGTACAGACAAGGATGTAGAAGAAATTGTAGAAATGGAAAACATGTATGGTAGAATGAAAACTGTTAAATGAATATAAACACTGAAAATACACATACAGCAGTGAATAGAGATACAATGTGGACCGGACCGGGCAGCACAATGGCTGCTTTCACCAGTGGAGATGTCACATTTTTGATCAGGTGAGAGGGAGGCGCATATGTACAGTAGCTGAGTCAAATTGCCATTAGCATTTTATTATGTACACACCAATCAGGGCAAAGGACAGAGGGAGCGTCTACAGCAGGTCAAAGGGTTTTCTCATAAAAGTGCTTGAGAATTGACTTGCCACAGCTGGATTAGCTAAACTACTTATTCTGTCCATTTACTGTGGTGGATGGATTTCTGACTGAAGGAAGCGGATGTCAGGACCAGCTCAGGGGGAACACAGGTAATAGTGGAAATGTTTGTATTGTAGTAATATCTGGGCTACATAGAATGTACCAAACCATTTGGTTAATGCTAAAGGCAACACATTATTTGATTTGATCTTTAATTAGATTTTACTAATAACTAGCTTTTCTCATTAAACTGAGAGAACTATTGCAGTTCCCTATGTTGCGTAAATCTTAATTTCTTTTAAAAGGAGGTACAGATGTTGGTTACAACATGCATAATAGCACAGTACGATTAACAGTTACTAAACAGTTTTAATGTTACGGTTCTTAAAACTTTCTTCACCATGACCAGGTACCATGTTATATTCAACTGGTCCATGGGGAGTTGAATTGCGCCCAGTGTAGCTGTCTGATTTTACCCATCATTTAGTCACTTCGGTACCAGTGTTAAGGTACTGCCACACTAAGCGATCACACTAGCGATCACGACAACGACACAAGCTAACGAGATCGTTGGTGTGATCGCTTTAAGGTCGCTAGTAGCTTCCAAACAGGAGATCTCATCAACGACACATCAGCGGTCAGCGATCTGTATAACGACTTCGGCGGTCGTTAGGATCTGTCACAGCATGTACTGAGCGCAACCTTTTCCACGCCCCTCAGCACAGATTGGTGGTCACTGTATATGTTTTATAATTATATATGTATGTTATAATTAATGTTTTGACCGCGTCATGAAAGACGACGTATAGCGCTCCCTTTCATTGTTCTCGAGCGCTTCTGATTCATAGGAATTTCCAGCATCGCTCCTGCTTCCTGCGTCCTGCTAGCCTGCTTTGCAGCTACTGCGATCCACTCTGTGACGCTAAAGAAAACCTAGTCCCAACTGCCTGCTTTTGCAGCTACTGCGATCCAGTCTGTGCCGCTAAAAAAACGTAGTCCCGCCTGCGCCGCTGACATATGCGTCACCAACGAGGTCGCTTGTCGTTCACAAAAGGTGTCAAACACAGCGATTCAGGCTCACCAGCGGGACGCCAACGATCAAAAAACGGTCCAGAACGTTCGTGAACGATCAGCGACATCACAGCAGGGGCCACATCGCTGCTACATGCCACACACAGCGACGTCGCTAACGATGTCGCTGCTGCGTCATAAAATCGCTGACGCTTGAGCGATCTCGCTAGCGATCTCGCTTAGTGTGGCATACCCTTAAGTTCCCGAGGAGGCTTAACCCCACCCTCAGACAATTTGTCACAAGTTGAAAAACTCTGGCACTCAATATATTATTGGTATGTTTATTGTTCATAAGAAAAACAAAAAAAACAGAAAAACAAAAAATGATTATCTCCTTATATTACAAGATTGTAATGAAAAAGTGTCCTGATGATGCAGACCCAAATATTCATAAAATGATGAGAAAAAATGAAAAAAAGAAAAACGGAATTATCTTTCCAATTTCACAAAATTATAGCAAGGAATTATTCCAATAATGTGGACATAGATATTCTCTTCTTGTTTAAGAAAATTTGTAGAGAAGAAATATTCCAATAATGCAGACATAAATATTCAACATTTCGGCTCACTAGCCTTTTTCCAGAAATGTCTGTTTCTGTGAAATATAATAAAGCCAATTACAACACATGTCAGAAGTGATTTGACATACATATACAGAGAAAACACAACGAGACATATGTAAAGATATATATGTGGAGTACATGTTAATTTAATAAGCATGAGGAAAGTATGCATTGTATTAATGCCATGAGAATTACTCTTAAGACTGGAATCAGGACAGGGTGATAACACTACAGAAAGTGCCAGAAAATTATATACATAGGTTTATGAAAATAGAAAAGAACACCAATTAATTAATAAATAAGGCATTTTTTCTGATATACTTTACTAATATGGAGATTCCCTTGAAAGTGAGATGTTTAGGGTCCCACTGAGAATAGATTGAGAAAAGGAGGATAATGAACAAAATGCAGGTAAGGCTACTTTCACACTTGCGTTTTTTTGCGCTGCGT
>VIAB01016307.1:27608-39493 GCA_009801035.1 Oophaga pumilio
TCAGCAACCACCAGAGGGAGCCTCAGCTCTGAAGTAGTCTCCAAAATGTTCACAACAGAGCTCGTGACCAAAACCAAAGGGGAATCTTCTGTATCCTCACGGGAGTGTCAGGGCAGATGTCGAGTCTCTTCTCCGGCGTTATTGGGGTTCTCCCCTGCTGTTCTGCGACATCTAGACCTAGGATGGGACTAAGGGTACAATATGATCCTTGGAGGAGTTTTCCTCTTTTGGTACAGTTAGTTGCATATATAGAATATGACATATTTTGCCCTTGGTTCTAACACCAATACCCTTGACCCATGTATTTGAGGCGGGATGAGGGTATTGGGTTAGCCTTCATCTCACAGGATCCTTCGGAATCCAAACACTGATGTCTAAGCACTCGATCTTGACTACCTTGGCAGAGAATGGCATCCTCTTTTCTCCAACATCCCTATGTATTAAACAGATAAGGATGGCCTCCCTCATAAGTTAGGATGACCGAGGGGAGTGGTGGATGAAGTACTGTTCACCACAATTCCCAGATCAATGGCACTATACCTCTGTCTGAGGTTACCTGATACAGGTGCCAATGAAGACGCAGTGCAGGTGAGATTCTGACACCCATGCCACTGAACTCTGTCTTGCACTTCCACGAGGCCTGCAACTAACCTTGTAAACTTCTCTCAAAGAAGCAAGAAAGTGAGGTAGTGGCATTAATGTGCGAATGCTGTAAACCCTCTAAAACATGGTTTACATCAAGGTGAGTTCTGAATCCTTCCCCAGCATGTCGAGCAATGTCCCTAAGTTTACTTCTCAGGACTTCCATATCCATAGTGTTCAGGACACCCACTCCCAATGCACCTTCGCCCAATCCCATAGCTATTGTGTCTCTCTTCCCCCTGAATTTCCTGTCGGGGATCATCTTTTCTCACCTCTTGCCCTGTTTCTACCCATCCTCTCATCATGTCAGTTTGGTTCCTCACAAACTCCTCATATCTGTAATCCCAATGATCTACTTTGAAATCATCTACGAAAATTCGCCAGGTACAGTGGGTTCAGAAAGTATTCAGACCCTTTTAAACTTTTCACTCTTTGTTTCATTGCAGCCATTTGGTAAATGCAAAAAAAGTTCATTTTTTTCTCATTAATGTACACTCTGCACCCCATCTTTACTGAAAAAAAACAGAAATGTAGAAATTTTTGCAAATTTATTAAAAAAGAAGATCTGAAATATCACATGGTCCTAAATATTCAGACCCTTTGCTCAGTATTGATTAGACGCACCCTTTTGAGCTAGTACAGTGATGAGTCTTCTTGAGAATAATGCAACAAGTTTTTAACACCTGATTTGGGGATCCTCTGCCATTTTTTCTTGCCGGTCCTCTCCAGTTCCATCAGGTGGGATGGTGAACGTTGGTGCACAGCGATTTTCAAATCTTTCCAGAGATGCTCAATTAGGTTTAGGTCAGGGCTTTGGCTGGGCCAGTCAAGATTGGTCACAGAGTTGTTCTGAAGCCATTCCTTTGTTATTTTAGCTGTGTGCTTGGGGGTCATTGTCTTATTGGAAGGTGAACCTTCGGCCAAGTCTGAGGTCCAGAGCACTCTGGAAGAGGTTTTCAACCAATATATCTCTGTACTTGGCCGCATTCATGTTTACTTCAATTGCAACCAGTCATCCTATCCCTGCAGCTGAAAAACACCCCCATAGCATGATGCTGCCACCACCATGTTTTACTGCTGGGATTGTATTGGGCAGGTGATGAGCAGGGCCTAGTTTTCTCCACACATACTGCTTAGAATTATCACCAAAAAGTTATATCTTCATCTCATCAGACGAGAGAATCTTATTTCTCATAGTCTGGGAATCCTTCATGTGTTTTTTTTAGCTAACTCTATGCGGGCTTTCATATGTCTTGCACTGAGGAGAGGCTTCCGTCGGGCCACTCTGCCATAAAGGCCCAACTGGTGGAGGGCTGCAGTGATTGTTGACTTTGTGGAACTTTCTCCCATCTCCCTACTGCATCTGTGGAGCTCAGCCACAGTGATCTTGGGGTTCTTCTTTACCTCTCTCACCAAAGCTCTTTTCCCACGATTGCTCAGATTGGCTGGACAGCCAGGAGTAGGAAGACTTCTGGTGGTCCCAAACTTCTTCCATTTAAGGATTATGGAGGTCACTGTGCTCTTATGAACCTTGAGTACTGCAGAAAGTCTTTTGCAACCTTGGCCAGATGTGTACCTTGCCACAATTCTGTCTCTGAGCTCCTTGGCCAGTTCCTTTGACCTCATGATTTTCATTTGGTCTGACATGCACTGTGAGCTGTGAGGTCTTATATAGACAGGTGTGTGCCTTTACAAATCAAGTAATATCAGTTTAATTAAACACAGCTGGACTCCAATGAAGTAGACCCATCTCAAGGAGGACCACAAGGAAATGGACAGCATTTGATGTAAATATGAGAGTGTGAGCAAAGGGTCTGAATACTTATGACCATGTGAAATTTCAGTTTTTATTTTTTAACAAATTTGCAAATATTTCTACATTTCTGTTTTTTATCAGTCAAGATGGGGTGCAGAGTGTACATTAATGAGAAAAAATGAACTTTTTTTGCATTTACCAAATGGCTACAATAAAACAAAGAGTGAAAAATTTAAAGGGTTCTGAATACTTTCCGAACCCACTGTATATAGGATGAATTTTGTTCCTGTGATGATTTTCCATGGGGATGACAGTTGAGGAGCTATGGGATCTGCCAATTGATGGGTAGAAACATTGCAAGAGTCCAGGTGTGGTTTGACAGGTTGAAGACCTTCAGCATGGTGGTCCGCCATTCAGTGATCTGTAGAATGAATACGGTACTATATGTATGTGAATTGTATGATGACTTGGGGATCCACCTTCTACCTACCAACCCCTCCTCACCCAACTCTATTTTTGAAGCTATTATTGAGTTGAGGAGGCTTGGGTGGCCCTTGCTTGGTCGATGTGGATCCAAAAGTTTTCCTGTCATCTACGGGATTTCTTTTTTTTGTAATTGGCCTCTGTACCCGTAGCATGGTGTCGCCCATTACTTCAAGGACTGTTATGTTTCGGTAGCTGAGGAGAAATTGCAAAAAATAGCCACAGTAGTAATACACCACAGAGGCTGGAAACTATTGGATTGCAGTACACTAAACTAACCGCCACACTAGAAGTAGCCGTGGAGCGTACCTACGGTGATCCTAGATGCCTCGTCACAGCCGGAGAGATAACTACACCTAAAGGCAGAAAGATGAAAGCTATCTGACCCGGAGCAAAATCTCCAAAGAAATAGGAAGCCCCCAAACATGTAATGACGGTTAGACAAGAAGAAAACACGGACACAGACAGAAAATAGAATGAGCAAACGCTGGGGCCCAATCTGCCTAGATAGAAAAGTAAAGGAAAGAATTCTGACTGCAACCCAAAAAGACCCTGACAAAAATACCAACACTTCTGATTAACAAAAAACCTGAGATCACACGATCTCTACCACCTAAATCAGATCTCTGGTGCAGCTCACAACTCAGCAAATAAAAAGTGACAAAGGAACAAAGCAAAAGTGCAAACACAAAATGAGCACAATTACAGCGCCAGACCCCTAAAGGGGACCAGGCTGTAGTCCACTGCAAGCAGCAAACAAGCAGTGAAAATCCAACAGAGGAAAAAAAAAAACACTTATCTGAAAGAGAGCAGGAAAGCAAGCTGTGCTCCAATCAAGACCAGGAGGAACAATTGATTACCGGCAAGGCTAATGGGAACTCAGGTCACTTATATCATACCATTCAGAGCCAGCTGAAGGCCAATCAGTAATTAGTTCATTACCCTCAGCAACCACCGGAGGGAGCCCCAGCTCAGAAGTCGCCCCCAGAGCACTCACAACAAAGGACCCGTTGAGGTCCTTCCCAGTTTGCATCCCAGGGTCCATATCTGTGAAAAATTTTTCACCATTACCTTTTCACCTACAGAGGGCATTGGTGTCTCCCCCTATAGGTACGGTTTGTGCAACCGTAAAGCAACATGGGGCAGCAACTCCTTCAAGTACTGTTGAACCTGTTGGAGGAACATGTCTCTGGCAATGGCATTTTTCATGGTCTCAGACTCTGAGAGCTCATTGGGTAGACACAGTGGTATTTTAAGTCCTGTCAACAGCTTGAATGGAGTGATAACTGTACTGGTTTCCTCTGTTGCTCGGATACCCATCAGCACTGCCGGAAGTGACGTTACCGATGAGGAACCCCTTTCCAACAGTGCTTTAGAAAGCCATGTTTGGAGGGTATGGTTTATTTGTTCCACAATGCCCGCTGACTGAGGGTGGTAAGGGACATGAAACCTCTGCTTTATGTCCAGAAGTCCACAAAGAGCTTTCATGGCCTTACCGGTGAAATGTGTCCCTTTGTCTGATTCTATCACTCAGGGGATACCACATCATGATAGAACCTGTTCCTAGAGAACCTGGGCAGTGGTGGTAGACAAATCATTAACCATGAGGATGGCTTATACCCATTTGGAGAAGACATCCACCACCATCAGTGCCTAATGGCAGTTACGACTTCCTGCTGGTAATTGTAGAATGTAATCAATTTGGGTTGTGGACCATGGATCTTCTGCTGTCGGAACTCGCTGCAGCACTGGCTTCAGGGCTGGTGCCCTAGGATTAACCTGAGCACACACCAGGCATTATTGGGTGACTTCCTCTACCGTATTGGACATCCCGGACCAATATAATTTGACTCTTAGGAGAGACAGTAGCTTGTCCCGACCAAGGTGACCAAACAATTGGAGGTTTGGTTTTGTCAGTTCTGCCTGCAGATGATGCAGGACTACTGGTCGAGGAAGTTGTTGTGTAGCAGTATCATAACACAGGATCCCCTGATGCATTACCCAGGGATGCTGTAAAGCTGTGATATGTGTTATTAGAAGGGGATCTTTTGGCTCCTCAAATGATACAGGACCATCTTTGAGATTGGTTTGTCTCACTGCAATGTGGAAAGTGGGTATCTGCTCAGTGCCTGGTTCCTGATGGACCCCAGATACTGCTGCAAACTTGGCCAATTCATCCACCTTATTGTTTCCCACAGTCAAAGGCTGTTCTCCTCTCTGGTGTTCCAGGACTTTGATAATTGTGGCCTCTGTCGGATGTGCCATTCACCACTCCCACAATACCTTCAGGACCATCACAAAGGTTTGTTCTGGCTGTCCACAAACCCTCGTTTCTTCTATGTGTCCAGATGTAGGGTGAGGGATCGGACTACATATGAACTGTCGCTATATATAGTTCGATTCCCTGAAGGTTGAAGGAGGAGAGCCTCCTTGACAACCTCTAGTTCAGCTCGTTGTGCTGACATGTGACCTGGCAACCAGTTTTTGCTCTCTCCTCTAGCCTTCGGCCTACTCGGGCCCTCACTAGGCTATACACACTGGCAGTTAGCTGGCTGCCTCTTCTACCGCTCTCTAGAGCATCGGCACGCTCCTAGCTCGCTGACTTGAGCTATTGAGTCTCACACTGCAGACTGACCTGTTTCAGTGTCTCAGAGTCTTCTCTGCTAGAGCGAACTGCACTGTTCCTAGAGTGTCCTCTCTAGAGTGTGCTGTCTTCCTGCCTTCTCCCTCCTTTTTATCTTCCTAACAGGCTCCCTCTGGTGGTCTGAGAAAGGAAGAAGGTGTGTAAATGCTCTGAGGGCCTCTTGTGGATGAATCCTTTAGTGCACCCTTCTAGGATATGTGGCACCAAGCGCAGCTGGGCTCCACACTGCCACCCCATATTTCCATCCTGGCCTTTTGTGCTGCTCCCCCCATATATCCATCCTAGTCCCATGTGCTGCTCTACCCCATATATCCATCCTGGTCCCTTGTGCTGCTCCCCTCCATATATCTATCCAGTTCCCTTGTGCTGCCACCCCCATATATCCATCCTAGTCCCTTGTGCTGCCACCCCATATATCCATCCTGGCCTTTTGTGCTGCTTCCCCCATATATCCATCCTATTCCCATATGCTGCTCTCCCCATATATCCATCCTGGTCCCTTGTACTGCTCCCCTCCATATATCCATCCTGGTCACTTCTGATGCCAATGCCCATATATCTATCCTGGTGCCATGTGCTGCTCCCCCATATGTCCATCCTGGCCCTCCCATATATGCATCCTGGTCAGCCATATATATGCATCTTGGTCCCTTGTCCTGCACCACCCCCCAGAAATCCATCTTGGCCCCCATGTACTGTATATATATAAGCATCCTGGCTCCCCCGTATATCTGCATCCTGGACTCCCATACATCCATTTTGGCCCCCATATATCCATTCTGGTCCCTTATCATGCCCCCATATGTATCCATCCTGGCCCCTTGTCCTGCCACCTCATATATCCATCCTGGTATTTTGTCCTGCTGCCCCATGTGTCTCCATCCTGGTTCCCCATGTGTCTCCATCCTGGCCCCCATGTGTCTCCATCCTGGTCCCCCATGTGTCTCCATCCTGGCCTCACCATGTGTCTCCATCATGGTCCCCCTATGAGTCTCCAACATGGTCCCCCCATGTGTCTCCAGCCTGGTCCCCCCATGTGTCTCCAGCCTGGCCCCATGCGCACACACACACAGAGAGAGAGGAGAAAAAAAAAAGAAGATTCCTCTTACCTTCCAGCGCTTCCAGTGCTGGGCGGTGCCCTCCTCCTCTGCAGGTCCAGTGCTCACATGGTAAAATGGCCGCTGACATAGCAGAGGCCGGCGGTGAATGTATGCACACGTCACATGCGGCGCATGACACTGACGTCATACGCCGGTGATGACAGGCGCACACTTGCCAGTATAGATTGGGACGTGCACTGCGGCGGTTCAGGTAATGACCGCTACGTGCGTGCGCCCCTGCACATACACTGCCTGCGCTTTTAAAGGGCCCGCGCCCCTTAAAACTGCAGACTTTTTATTTTTTTCTTCGACTCCTCCCCTTCCCTCAGCCCAGGGCCCACTGGGTATTTCCCCGCCAGGCCAGACGGACCCTGGTTACATTGGGCTCGTTGCTTGGGTCGAGCACCCAAGCATTCCTATTTGGTCGACACGAGCAACGAGCACCCAAGCATTTTAGTGCTCACCCATCACTAGTCTTTAGGCCAAAGCAATTTTTTTCTGTTTTTTCATTGTCACATTCCAAGAGCCATAGTGTTTTTATTTGTTCGTCAATGCAGCTGTACGAGGGCTTGTTTCTTTCAGCATGAGTATTCCCTAACTTTTATTAACACAATGGATAAAAACAGAAACCAAAACAGTAGTTCTGTTGTTTTTTATTGTTCTTACTTTTCTGCTATTCACTTGTGGCACAAATATAGCTTTATTCTGTGGGTCAGCATGATTTTGCAATACCAAATTTATGTAGTGTTATTTATATATTATTAATTTTGTATAATAAATAAAAATAAACAATATATATATTTGTTTTGGTTCCCATATTCTGAGAGCTATATGCTTTACAATTTTCCAGCAAAGGAGCTGCATGAGGGCTTATTTTTTAGTATGACAAGATGTATAAAATTATATTTTTAGTGGTGCAATTTTTTGGTGCATTTTACCTTTTGTTTAGTTTTATTGCACTTTTATTACACAATTCTGGATTGTTTGTATTTAAAAACTGTTCACTAACTCATTTAATTGATATGCTATATTTATTCTGCAAATCATTCTGGGGTGTTATCCGAGTATCTTGGGCATGCTCTGATATGTTCAGACCCCTGTGGCTGCCTGTTTTGTGATTGTTAGCCTCACCACGTGCGGGGATTGTGGGGATTGCCTAACAAACAAGTATGGAGCCATTATACTGTATGGAGGAGTATGTGGGGCCAAGAAACTGTATGGAGCAATATGTGGGGCCATAATTCTGTATGGAGCACTATGGAGGGCCCATTATACTGTATGGGACAATATATGAGGCCAATCATACTGTATGTAGTAATGTATGGGGCCTTTTTACTGCATGGAGCACTATATGGGCCCCATTATACTGTATATAGCACTATTTAGGGGAATTATATTGTATGGATTAAATGTTTGAGACCCATTATAATGTATGGAGCACTGTGGGGCCATTCCATTATATGGAGCAATATATGGGGCCTATTATACTGTATGGAGCATTATGTGAGGTCATTATACTGTATGGAGGACTATGTGATGCCCATTATACCGTATGGAGGACTATGTGGTGCCCATAATATTGTATTGAGGACTATGTCGTGCCCATAAAATTGTATGGACATCTATGTGGTGTCCATAATACTGTATGGAGGACTATGTGGTGCCCATAATACTCTATGGAGGACTATGTGGTGCCTATAATATTGCATGGAGGACTATGTGGTGCTCATGGTACTGTGTGAAAGACGATGTGCTGCCCATAATACTGTGTGAAAAATTGATTGCCCCCTAAACCTAATAACTGGTTGGGCCACCCTTAGCAGCAACACCTGCAACCAAGCGTTTGCTATAACTGCTATGAGTCTTTTACAATGTTCTGGAGGTATTTTGGCCCACTTTTCTTTGCAGCATTGTCCTGCTGCATAACCCAAGTGCATTTCAGCGGGAGGTCACAAACAGAAGGACAAACAGTCTCTTTCAGTATTTTTTGGTAGACAGCAGAATTCATGGTTTCCTTTACCACAGCAATTATTCCAGGTCCTGAAGCAGCAAAACATCCCCAGACCATCACACTACCACCACCATATTTTACTGTTTGTATGATGCTCCTTTTCTGAAATGCTGTGTTACTTTTATGTCAAATGTAATGGTACATACACTTTCCAAAAAGTTCTACTTTTGTCTTGTCAGTCCACAGATTATTCTCCCAAAAGTCTTGGGGATCATCAAGACGTTTTGTTTTCATGCAAAACTGAAAGTAACCTTTATGTTCTTATTGCTCAGCAGTAGTTTTTGTCTCAGAACTCTATGATTTAGGCCATTTTTGTCCAGTCTTTTTCTTATGGGGGAGTCATGAACACTGACCTTAACTAAGGCATATGAGGCCTGTAGTTCTTTGCATGTTGTTGTAGGGTCTTTTCTGTCCTCTTGGATGAGTCGTCGCTGCACTCCTGGGGTAATTTTGGTCTTCCAGTCACTCTTGGGAAGGTTCACCGTTGTTCCATATTTTTTCCATTTGGGAATAATGGCTCTCACTGTGGTTGCCTAGCTTTATAACCTTGTCCAGACTAATAGATCTCAATTATTTTGTTTCTCATTTGTTCCAGAATTTCTTTGGATGGGGCATGATGTCTAGCTTTTGAGGAACTTTTGGTCTACTTCACTATGTCAGGCAGGTCCTATTTAAGTGATTTCTTGATTGAGAGCACACAGTTATAAAAAAAAAAGTGCAATGAAAAGTGGTCAAATGGGCAGCACGGTGGCTTAATGGTTAGCAATGCTGATTTGCAGGAAAACAACATCTGCAAGGAGTTTGTATGTTCTCCTCCCACACTCCAAAGATATACTAATAGGGAATTTAGATTTTAAGCACCATTTGGGACAGCGATGATAAAGTCTGTAAATTGCTGTTAAATATGATGGCACTATATATGCAATACATAATGCTAAAAATTTCATATGTATCCCAAAATGGCCTAAATGAAAATGTTAACAAAGAGGCACAAGAAACAAAGCCTTCACACAGTTCTATTGATGGAAAGTTTAACCCCTTATCCCCAAGGGTGGTTTGCACGTTAATGACCGTGCCAATTTTTACAATTCTGACCACTGTCTCTTTATAAGATTATAACTCTGGAAAACTTCAATGGATCTTCGCGATTCTGAGACTGTTTTTTCATGACATATTGTACCTCATGATATTGGTAAAAATTTTATGATATAACTTGTGTTTATTTATAAAAAAAATGGAAATATGGCGAAAACTTTGAAAATTTAGCAATTTTCAAACTTTGAATTTTTATTCCCTTCAAACAGAGAAAAATGTCACACAAAATAGTTACTAAATAACATTTCCCACATGTCTGCTTTACATCAGCACAAGTTTGGAACCAAATTCCAAATTTTTTTTTTTGTCAGGAAGTTATAAGGGTTAAAAGTTGACCAGCGATTTCTCATTTTTACAACAAAATTTACAAAACCATTTTATTTAGGACCACCTCACATTTGAAGTCCCTTTAAGGGGTCTATATGGCAGAAAATACCCAAAAGTCATACCATTCTAAAAACTGTACCCCTCAA
The DNA here is from genome assembly GCA_009801035.1 of Oophaga pumilio. Classification (NCBI taxonomy): domain Eukaryota; kingdom Metazoa; phylum Chordata; class Amphibia; order Anura; family Dendrobatidae; genus Oophaga; species Oophaga pumilio. The sequence continues at coordinate 37,813 of VIAB01016307.1, forward strand.
TGTACTCAAAACCACATTCAAGAAGTTTATTAACCCTTCAGGTGCTTCACAGGAGCTGAAGCAACATGGAAGGAAAAAATGAACGTTTAACTTTTTAGTCACAAACATTTACAAACATTTTTTTTTAATTTCACAAAAAATGGACAGATAAAGTTGTTGTGCAATTTCTCCTGAGTGCGCTGATACCCCAAATGTGGGAGAAAACCACTGTCTGGGCACACGGCAGGGCTCGGAAGGGAAGGTGCGCCGTTTGATTTTTTCAAACCAAAATTGGCTGGAATTGAGATTGGATGCCATGTTGCAATTGGATATCCCCTGATGTGCCTAAACAGTGGAAACCCCCAACAAGTGACACAATTTTGGAAACTAGACCCCCTAAGGAACTTATCTAGATCTGTTTTCAGCACTTTGAACCCCCAAGTGTTTCACTAAAGCGTATAATGCAAGGGTGTGAAAAAAAAAAACAATTTCCACAAAATGATTTTTTAGTCCAAAATTTTTGTTTTTTTCAAAGAAAATTGGACCACAAAAGTTGTTGTTCAATTTCTCCTGAGTACGCTGATACTCCATATGTGGGGGGGAAACTGTTTTGGGCTCACGGCAGGGCTCGGAAAGGAAGTAATGATGTTTTAGAATGCAGACTTTGATGGGTGTCATGTTCAGTTTGCAGAGCCCCTGATGTGCCTAAACAGTGGAAACCCCCCATAAGTGACCCCACTTTGGAAACTAGACCCCCTAAGGAACTTATCTAGATCTATGGTGAGCACTATGAACCCCCAAGGGCTTCACAGAAGTTTATAATGCCCGGCCATGAAAATAAAAACTCCTATTTTTTTGCCACAAAAATGATCTTTAGTCACCAATTTTTTATTTTCCCATGGGTAACAGGAGAAATTGGACCACAAAAGTTGTTGTCCATTTGTCCTAAGTACGCTGATACCCCATATGTGGGAGGGAGCGCCATTTGACTTTTTCAAACCAAAATTGGCTGGAATTGAGATTGGACGCCATGTTGCCTTTGGAGAACCCCTGATGTGCCTAAACAGTGGAAACCCCCCCACAAGTGACCCCATTTTACAAACTAAATCCCCTAAGAAACTTATCTAGATCTGTGGTGAGCACTTTGAACCCCCAAGTTCTCCACACAAGTTTATAACGGAGAGCCATAAAATTAAAAAAAATCATATTTTTTCCACAGAAATGATCTTTTCACCCCAATTTTTTTCCCAAGGGTAACAAGACCCCAAAAGTTATTGTGCAATTTTTCCTGAGTACGCTGATACCCCATATGTGGGGGTAAGCCACTGTTTGGGTGCATGGCACAGCTCGGAAGGGAAGGAGCGCCGTTTGACTTTTTCAACACAGAATTGGCTGTATGCCATGTCGCGTTTGGAGAGCCCCTGATGTGCCTAAACAGTGGAAACCCCCCAATTATAACTCCAACCCTAACCCCAACACACCCCTAACCCTAGTCCCAACCCTAACCATAATCCTAACCCTAACACACCACTAACCCTAATCCCAACTCTACCCCTAACTTTAGCCCCAACTAACCCTAACCCTAATGGGAAAATGGAAATAACTACATTTTTAAAATTTGATTAATTTTCCCTAACTAAGGGGGTGATAAAGGTTTTATCTACTATTTATAGCGGGTTTTTATGTTTGGCAGCTGTCACAT
>VIAB01016308.1:0-12350 GCA_009801035.1 Oophaga pumilio
CTTTACTTCTTCACCCGGATTTGATGCTGTTCTCCTTTTTCACACAGTAACTTATCTTGACACAGGACTTATGCGATAATTTTAACCTGCTGCAGCATTCAACATTTTACTTTATTGCACCATCCGTAGCCACTTGCATTCTTTCATATTACGGAGTCAAAACAAGTATACATATATACTCTTGCGGCAGTGCCTCTGCTCCTGGAAAAGGGGACTTTATCATTATATGTTCATTATGTTAAAATCAGGGACGCGGCGTAGCTTAACCAGCCAACGCTCCCATGTCGTCGAACCATAACGACGATGGGGTATGCGTCCCAAGTGATGGAATGTGGACCCACTGGACCACAAGGGGGACCCGGGCCTACCTGGACTAGGGAAGGGTAGTGACCGGGGTCTTTGGCAGCTGAGCTTGTGGATTAGATGGCACCACACAACTTCAGGTATGAAGAAACATAAAGTTTACTTAAATAAAGCAAAAGACATGTATACACCAGGTTCCGGAATATGCACATCACAAAGGAAACACATCTCAGGTTGACAGGCGAAGCAAGAGGTCATCACGGGTTGACGCAGTCCAGAGTCATACTAGGATGGCCTTTCTCTCAGGCCTCGGGAGTAACACAGGCTCAGCAGGAGAACATCAGACACCGACCTCAGGCAGACTTCAGATGATGGCTAGGGCCATCACGGGTTGATGCAGTCCAGCGTTATCTGGCACGGGCATACTAGGATGGCCTCTCTCTCAGGCCTCAGGCGAAACGCAGGCACAGTAGGAGAACATCAGACACTGACCTCAGGCAGCCTTCAGACAACGGCAGGAGCCATTACAGGAAAGACCACAGGGAACCGGCAAGAAATCAGAATATAAGCAAGACACGGATAGCACATGTCCAGGAACGTTGGTACAACAGCACCGGGCATCGGCTAGTCAGGTCCAGGACTCACTGGCGGGACCGTCACCGGGGAACAGAGCTGGAAACTCTCGGATACCATGGCGGAGGAATCTATCCAGGAACACAAGCGGGACCGGCTCAAGAGCACAACTTGGACCACCAGAACCAGGGACTGGACATCTGAACACGGACAGACATCCGGACTCAGGCAGGACATCTGGACACAGGTGGGACATCGGAACATGGACTGGACTTCGGAACACGGACTGGACATCGGAACACGGACATCAGGCTGCGGACATCAGGTAACGGACATGAGGCTGCAGTCATCTGGCTCCGGACATCTGGCAGCAATCGGCAGGCTCCGGGCATCTGACAGGGAAGGATAGGATCCGGACATCTGGAAGTGGTCATCAGACACCGGACATCAGGCTGCAGTCATCAGGCTCCGGACAAGAGGCCACGGTCATCGGGCTCCGGACACCTGGCAGCGACCTAAAAAGGAACCCAAGCGGTCTGGTGCAAGCCCCGCCGGGTTTAACCGGAGCCGGCCAGGGATTGCACCGAATAACAAGCTGAGTATAGAGTAGCAGAGACTCCGCAGACAAACCGGACTCCTAATTCCAAGATGAACCAAGGTTAGATCACAGAAAGTCAGTTAGCAAAGAGTCACAGTCACTGGGCACAGGGTTCAGGACACAGAAGAACTTCAGGAAAATAACACAGCAGGAATCAGGACTAGGACTTTGGTACCAACATAAACAAGATAAGTCCAGGAACTCAGACATCAGCTGTCCCAAAGCTCATAACAGAAATGGATCTGGGTATTCTGCCCCCAGAGCAGGCGGAAGACAGGCATCAGCTCACCTAGAACTTCAGGCAGGCAGGACAGGTGCTGAACACCAGACATAGCAAGACTCAGAAACTTAATGCGAAGCTCAGGCAACGCCCCACAGGGCAGAGGAACTTAATACAGTAGCTGCCTCATATCAATAGGCTGGAGCAGCAAATCTATAGCACACACCATTCCTCATAAAAGCAGGGGAGGTGTGGCCGCGCACACCCTAAGCACAACCAGACACAAATCAGCATAGCAAATGACACCTGGCAGTGGCTGCAAGCCTGAACACACATGGTAAGTCATGCACAACTGCAGAGGACCTTGCAACCCGCCGATAGCTTTCCTCAGCGGCAGCCAGGGACCACACAAGTGGGTGGTTATGCAGTGCAGCAGAGCCACTCACACATGTATGGCTATGCAGCAGAGCCGGGAACTGAGTAGAATCCATACAGGTAACTGACAACAGTATTTCAGCTCATGAGAGGGAAAGGAGCGAAGGGTTAAAGCAGAGATAACGCCGGGAAAACAGAGTACAAACACAGCAGCGTTACACATTAAACTTGCCATACTACTTCACTGTTAACTATAAATCGTTCAAAAGGGTCAGGAATGGCAGACTAACTAAAAGAATTTGCAATGATTGATCTATCTGATAATGCACGATCTCTTCGGAATAGTTCATCACATGCTAAGGTTGGAGATCAACATAAAAACCGTGCTTCTGATAGTGAGGAAGGTGGTGAACATAAAGATCTAACTCTTAGACAGGCATCCGAGCAGTTAATGCAGGCCATTTCTCTGACTAGAACATCTCTGTCCGGGAAAATAGAAGATGTGCACTCTGAGGTGGGGCGTCTCCAGCAAAACATGCCGGCCATGAGGGGACGCATTACAGAAGTTGAATTAAGGGTGTCCCACTTGGAAGACAATCTTCTACCTATGGGGGCCAAGCTAACAAAAGTGACTGGCTCTATAAATGCCTGGAGACAGAAGGCGGATGATCTAGAAAATAGACTGTGCCGAAATAACATTCGAATCATTGGTTTGCCGGAGCGCTCTGAAGGCCAACAGCCTGAACAATTCCTGGAAAGTTGGCTTAAAGACACTCTAAGAGATGAATTCGCCTCTACATTTTCTGTGGAAAGGGCTCAAAGGGTCCTTACAAAACCACTTCCTCCAGGCTGTCCATCTAGACCCTTTCTGGCGAGGCTCCTTAACTGCAAGGACAGGGATGCTATATTGCGTATGGCGCGGCAAAAAAGTCCTATCAAATTTAACAATGCCACGATTTTGATAATCCCTGATTTTTATATGGAACTATAGAAGCAGAGGGCACAATTCAGAGAGATCAAGAAGCAGCTTAGAGAAAAGAACGCTCTATACTCCATGATTTATCCAGCCCGACTCCGAATTGTCCATGAGGTCTCTTCCATATTTTTTACAGATCCGGCAGAGGCATCTGAGTGGCTACGGTCCCACATGGGATCTCCTGAAAACAAGTCCTGATTTGCTTGTGGTCAATTGGAATTCTTCTAATAGATATATGATTGGAGCTCTTTCCACTAGCGTCCAATTCAATATCAATACCGGACACTGTATTCAGTAAGGCTATCCCTCGTCTAACTCATGATAGGAGCACAGGACTTTGCTCCTTTATTTCTGAACTCTTCTCTGTTTTTTCTTTTGTATTAGCTTCGTTTGATGTTAGTTATGTAGATGCAGCTGCCAAGGATCGTTAGATGATGCCTATAAATTCAGCTAATGTGGAAATGTATACCATATCTAGATGAGGTGACATGGGTTCTGATATTATATGTATGACCGGGAATGCGAGGGGTCTTAAATCCCCTCGTAAGAGAGTCAAGGTATTTTCCCAGATTAGACTATATCACCCTCATATAGTAGCCCTGGTTGAGATGCACTTAACCAGAGATTCCGCTCGATATGTACAGAGGCCATGAGTGCAACGGTTCATTCATGCATTCCATACTAGTTATTCTAGGGGGGTTTTATTGCTGATACATAGAGACGTTTCATCTTCGTATAACGCATTGATAAACTCTAGAGGATATGTTATACTGTGTATTTATAATCCTCACCCAGCTAATGTGTCAATTCTTGAAATGGCATTGAGTTTTGCTTTAAACTACCCGGATGCACACGTTATATGTATGGGAGACTTTAATCTGGTTTTGGACAATGGCCTTGACAGAATTAGATTGGATGGTGGGAATTCTGGGGGGACCCCTCTTCGTCTTCATCTCAACTAGCATTGTTCATGGAAGGCAGTGGTTGGCTTGATTTGTGGAGGGTATGTCACCCCACGGTACAGGAATACACTTGTCATTCGTCTACTAAATGCACAATATTCCGTATAGACTACATATTTGTCTCCAGCAGTCTAGCGATGTGGGTGGGTGACATAGAACATGGCAATGACTGAAAGACTCAGAAGCAGCTTATATATCTAGTCAGACTAATAGAGAATAGAGTTGCATGGCTGACTTCCCATATGTTATATTCCCAATATATGGATACCAAATCTAAACGCAAACTGTTTTTTACCCGGCAGTCCTATTTTGAACTGGGAAACCAGGCAAGTAAATTTTTGGCCTTTTTGGTACACCAACATAACAAATCTTAACATTAACTTCAAATTCGGAAACCAGATAATTCAATAGCAACCTCAACTGAGGACATACTCCACTGCTTTTCTGACTACTATAATACATTATATACTTCTGGGGGTGGTCTTGGTATCCCAGAATATCTGAATTATTTATCAGACATAAAATTCCCCACGCTAGACTCAACTCAGCGGGCCCTTTTGGATTTGATTTTACTATAGAAGAAATAGAGAGTGCTATGATGGATATGGCCTCTGGGAAGGCTCCTGTACCGGATGGGTTCCCTATTGAGTTATACAGAAAGTATAAAGATATATTAGAGCCACTTCAGGGGATTTGGGGGGGGGGGATATATGCCGGGTTCCTTTTATGAAGCAAATATTATTGTACTTAAAAAAGAAGGGAAGGAACCTCTTGAGTGTGGATCATACCGCCCCATATCACTGGTAAATGTATATTATAAAATTTTCACTAAGGTTCTGGACACTAGACTGAACTCGGTTATATTGGATCTCATACACCCTGACCAAACTGGTTTCATGCCTGGCAAGAGCACTTCTATTAATATCAGGCTGGTTCAGTCGGTGGTTCAGTACAGTAATTGCTACTATTGATAAATTCAGTAAATGCTCAGGATTATATATTAACTGGGAGAAATGTGCCTTGTTGCCCCTTTCTCACAACCCAGGGGCCCACCTTGATACTCTATCTTCGTTGCCTATAGTGTCCCATTTTAAATATTTAGGAATTAATATTCAAAAAAATAGTGAACTTGACCTACAACTTAATATCCTTCCACTATTGTATCTAGTTAAGCTTAAATTTGCATCTTGGAGTAAACTCCCGCTATCTATCGCTGGTCGTATAAATCTAATTAAGATGATTTTGCTCCCTAAGCTTAGTTATTCCCTCCAACACAGTGTGGTGCTTATTTCTAATGTTCTGTCCCCACATGAGGCGAATGGAAGTATAGTTGATTGGGGCTGGGAGAGTTTTCCTACCTTCCGCTTCCTCATGCAGAGCAGACAGGACCAGTGCTGTTCAGCGTCCGGAGAGATGATGCACACCAGGGATTGTGAAGTCCAGACTTGTTTATTTGGAAATCTGGACATACAGCTTTTGATTGGTATACAGTAACTTCTCCAGAAATGCAGATGAAAACGAGGTGCAGGAAGATGTAGCACCAAGTATGGCTGCAAGTGTGAGCAGAGAGAATGTATGGGGTGGTGGTGGTGGTGGTCGAAAACTGATGCCTTTCACAGCTCGGTGCAAAGCGTGTCTCTCCCATAAAGAACTAAGAAAACAAATGGCTGCTACCAGGAAGAAGGAGTGACCTCAGCACAGGATGTGAAAGGCATGTACCAGAATTAATTAGTTACAGGCTGCCACACAGAAAGGGCCACCATGTGACAGCAGAGAGCATGCAAGAATAGATTATACACAGCATGGAAATAATACAATACATAAACCAGACAGACGGAACAGCACATCTAAGTCTGTTGTGAATGTGTTAGAAATGAATTCTGAGCAGAGGCTCCCTCTGGTGGTTACAAACAGTACTGAACCATTCAATGAAGATTGGCAATCAGGAGTTACAGACTGGTCTCATATAAGGGAGGTTCCCTCCCATCATGGTTGCCGGTGATCAATTGTTCTTGTCTCAACTGTGGTTCCTGTTCACTTGGAAGCTTGCTGAGTCTTGCCTCTTCTCCTGCTCTCAGATAAGATATTTTCTGTTTTTATTTTTGTGCTTGCTTTTTGCATTGTTCCCTGCACTTCTGTGGAGGTCAGCCAGGTCCCCTCCGGGGGCTTGTGCTCCTCTCAGTTTATCTGAGCCACTGTTATTTGTTCATTTGCCTTTTCCAGTTTTTTCAGTGGCTGCGGCTTAGTTTTGTTACACCAGAGAACTAATTTAGGTGGTAGAGGTCGTGTGATCTCAGGTGTTTTTGCAATTAGTAGAGTTGGTATTTTTTAGGGTTTTTTGGATTGCAGTAAGTGTCCTTCCTATCCTTTTTCTTTCTAGGCAGATTGGGCCCCAACGTTTGCTCTTACTATTTTCTGTCTGTGTCTGTATTTCCTCTTGTCTAACCGCCATTACATGTTTGGGGGCTTCCTATGTTCTTTGGGGATCTGCTCCGGGGCAGATAGCTTTCCTCTTTCTATCTTTAGGTGTAGTTAACCTCTCAGGCTGTGATGAGGCGTCTAGGACCAACGTTGGTACGCTCCACGGTTGCCTTTAGTTGTGGTGGTTAGTCAGGGTACTGCAATCCAGTAAATTCCAACCTCTCTGGTGTATTGCCGTTTTTGCCTGCTCTCCTCAGCTACCAAATCATAACATAAGTCCTTCTTTACAAATTTAAATTCTCTAATTACGTCTTTTATATGGGGGAAAACTAGGCCCAGACTTAAATTATCTACTTTACAGAGGCCTAAACAAATGGGTGGGGTGGCACTGCCAGATTTCTATTTAAATTATCTTGCCGAGCAGATTAAGGCACTGAGTAGATGGATGCCTGATAGCCACTTATCTAACTCCAAAAGTCATCTGGCCCATGCTGCGGGAATTGAGTGCTAGCTGGGTTTTCTAGAAGTGGATAAACCTGGCATCCCCTGATTATTACCTTTATTTCGATTAGCGAGGTCAGTTTGGAGACAAATTAAAAAGGTGGTCCATTTTGGGGATATTATAGTTGAAATGCCATTATGGAACAATGCTTATTTCCTGATGCTGTTAAACCACCCATCCACTGAGTTCTGGATTTTACATGGTGTTGCCTCGATCAGGGATTTATATGAAAGTGGTGTCCTAATGTCCTTCAAACAAATTCAGTCTAAAAACAATATCCCGAGGTCCCAATTTTTTTGCTACCTTCAGCTTAGATCAGCTTTTCAGTCACATTTACGCTCCGCGGGTGGGATCCAAACTATCTCATCTTTTCCTTTAATAGGAATCCTTAAGTCGCAGGGATCCCAGGGTCTCATTTCCGCTCTATACACGTATATGCTGTCTGTGGGAACTGGCTCTGCCATGGTGGCAATCAGGAGGAGGTGGGAGGGTCTTATTGCTGATGCTCAAGATGAGGATAGGGGAGAGGTTCTTGAATCTCCGATTAGGGTATCTCCATCTTTCAATAATAGAATGATTCAATTATATATGATACACCAGTCATATTTAACGCCGTCTATTCCAATCTTCGAAATGTTTGAAATGTCACTCAGCAGAGGCAGATTTTGCTCATATGTATGGAGTTGCCCTATTATCCTCTCCTACCGGAATGAGGTAACATCGCTGTTGACTTCCTTAGTACAAATCCCGGTGCCCCTCAACCCACTGGTCTGTTTGTTTGGGGTGTTGGACGGGGAGATGTGGGGACACTATGTTAGAATTTTTTTTGCGTGAGACACTCTTTCTGGCTAGAAAGATGTTGGCACTACGTTGGATGGGTGGTATACCTTCTCTCAGAGCCTGGATTGAATTGGTAAATTCAGTTACACCGTATGAGCGAATGCTATATCAGAACCGGGGCTGTTTAGGGAAATTTGACAAAATTTGGGACAGGTTGACTCCTTTCATCTCACCATACTTGTACGTAGTGGTTCAGTACCATCGTGAATATTATGATTAAAAAACATTGGGTCATTCTATGGCTTCAAATGGCTACTAAAAGTACAAAGCTGTGCTTGGCAGTGTGTTAGTTGTAGTTTAATTAGATGTACAGTATCATTTTGAGATATATATCGCTAAATTGTTATAAAGTTAAAGAAGGTTCTGTTCATTTGTTAATTGGTTTATTGTCCTTACAGCAAGGCATGGACTTATGAAAACAAAAAAATGTATTGAGGATCTAATGTGCAAAGTTGCTGTTCTTTTACAATTGTTTGGACAAGTGCATGTGTATTAATTTGGCTATGCACATATGTGTCTATGTTGTTTTACGGTTAATAAACGAATTAAAAAAAAACAACTAAAACTTGTCACAGAAAAAAAATTCTCTTATGGCTATGTTAATGGGAAATAAAAAAGTTACGACTCTTGGAAGGGGAAGAAATTACTAAATCATATGTTTTTTCTTATTGGGCTAAGAACTGACCGGCAGTTAGTTGCTAATTACCTCTCTGTTCAGGCTGTAATTTCTCTGCTTCTTTTACCTCACATCAACATAGCGGGCTTTCTCATCTGATCTGCTCTGTTGACAGGGTGTCACTGCTGACATCATGTTGATTGACAGACGACTACCAGCTGTTAGGCAGCGTGGAGCCGGCTGTCAATCAGCACTGCATTAGCATTGACGCCACGTTAACATAGCAGAGTGGAAGAGAAGACGCTGCTTTATTGACATGACATTACTAGAAGAAGGAGTATCGCTGGCAGGAGTGGACCTTGACCGCTCTGAATCGGGACATATCGTTGCATGATAGAACAGGCAGGCTATTAGCAACTACCCGCCTTGTAAGTTCTTAGCCCAATAATAAAAAAGTGCTATAATTTGCCTTGTGAATACTTAGTAAAATTACATGAAAATAAATGTTTGCGTTACAATACCAGTATTTAACAGATTTATTTCAAAAATAGCAGGCACTCTACATTAAATATGGAACACAACTAAAAATATACCCATTTTAGATTTTTAGTTAAGAATCAATAATGTTTATTTGAAACCACTCTTTTTTAAGTCAAGGGTTTTGCAGATGACACATTTGCTGCAAAATGGTACAAAATTAAGCCTTAAATATAATTTCTTTTAAATGTTTACATTTGTAAAAAATTAGCAAAAGTCAAAGGCATTTACATATGGTAAGTACAATATAAACATTTATAGCAAAAATAAACAAGGGCTTTATGTGTCTTCACAAATAGCCTCTGTAGATCTTTGAAGCTGTGAAGATACATCTAATGGTACTTCCAGCAATCTTAACAAATGTAAGGAGAGTCATAACTAAATCAGCTGGGAATAACTTAAGAAACTCTGTTCAAGGTTTCAACCTAGGCACTGAATAGAAAGACTAACAGAATGTAAAATACTGGCAAATTTACTTATCAATTTGAAGGTTTTCATTTACACACCATCTGAGAAGTCAATGAGGCTAGGAATCTTGAAGCCAAAACTTGAACAGGTTTTTAAGTAAGTTAGTTGTAAAGAACCCATGTAGCCATAATTTTCTTGCTCCCAGTGAGTGTTTCAGTTCATTTTGCACAAACCAATGACGGCTGACTTCTCTCTGATCTAGCAGATGTGTACCATTTAATTTTAAAATTAAGTAGAAAATATCCACATCTGTCAAAAAAACAGCAAATTCTTGGTGGCACTAGTGTCCAAATTTAATGATGGCGAGGCTTGAATTTGAGAAAATCTGTTTCCATAACACAGTGGTCCATCAGCACTTTGGAAGAGTCCTTTGAAGAGTCCTCAGCATGGACTGCAATGTAGACATGTACAACCTGGACACTGATTTAACTTTGTTTATAGCTATGAGATCACTATCCGTTACCTGTAAAAACTCTAATTAAGACCCCAGTCAGCAGAACCGTTACAGCTAAACAGCATACTAGACCCCGTCTGAGAATGAGCTGTTTTGTGGAAAGGACCTCGCCAACTATATTAGAAGCCTCTTCTTGAAGAACTAGATGCTCTGAATGGTTTTCACTAAAGGGGGCATCTGGCAAGATGGCTGCACCTGCATTTATACCTTGATCCACACCAGAATATCCAGTGTCAATTTCCCCTAAAGTAGATTAGAAATTACATATATATTAAAAACAGTTAACAAGACATAACCAACATTTCTATATGCTTAACACCATATCAGAAATAGCTGAACAATGCACAGTTACAAGAGTTTACAGAGTAACCAATCATTGTTTTTTTTTTTTTTTTATAAATCAATTGTACGGGTGAAAATAAGAAACTTTGTAATATATCGTATCATAGAAATGGGCTTCTTTCTCCTCCTGGACTGATCTTTTATTCTCAAAATTGTTAATTCGCAGGATAAATTAGTCTTTGGTAAATACAGATTTTCCTTTTATTGAGACAGGAGAGGACAGTCTGAGCTCATAAACGTCAATGGAGAACTTATAGCAGGATGTCTGTCTGCCTCTGGCTCCTCCCGAATACACAGAATTTTAAAAGCAACAACTGCCATCTCAGTAAGGCTGGAGTCACACACAACGTATAAAAAAAACGGTCCGTTTTTCACTGACGAGAATCGCACAAATGTTCTCTGAACAGTGATCCGTATGTCATCCGTGTGCAATGCAAGGATGCCATTTCATCGCATCAAAGTATCCGTGTGACATCTGAATTGCATCTGTACGCTCGCCGGCTTGCAAAATGGACATATAATGGATCCATGGCCTCAAATATTCATGAAAACATATATGCAGTCTATATATTGTGATGTAATGACCACTGATGCAGCTAGGGGGCACTGTGTATGGCCCTCGGGATATGCATGGAGGCATGTGATGGATGGACGGTATGTATCGCAGAGGTGGGTGGCCCTGTGATGGAAGCCTGGATATGTTTTTGCTTAGCAGATCTATTGCTGAGAGTTGTGCTATATATTGGGAGGCTTCCAGGTGACTTGGAGAGCTGGGCGGGTCCAGTCACCTACAAACCCACCCAAGGGGTATGTGTCTGAATACCTGGGATAAAACCTGTATGTAATGGTGTGTTGTGGTAAAGGACCTGTGATGAGGTCATGACCAGGTGACCTAACCATGTGATCCTGACCTCATCTGTGGGTGGGGTTACACCTATGTAACAGAAGTGTGTTTGGCACCTGGAGAGAGTGTGTGGGAGTCTACCAGTGTGGACAGGCTTCCATGTGTCCCGGCGGGACATTACAGAGAGGACTCTGTGTCTGAGGAGTGTGGCTCCAGGCTGGAGCTGAAGCATTGAAGATTTGTATTGTATGTTACCATGAGGTTTATGATGTAATAAACCTGATGAACTTTTGATATCAAAGTGCGTCCTGATTTACCTCTGAAGCAGCCGAGTGAGTGAAACCTTACAATATATATATATATACATGTCAGTGAGACACATATAATTTATATATATTTATATTGCATACAGAGGTAGATAGCAGAATAGCCGATAATTCATTTGTCAGCTTCTGTAAAATGATTGCAGAATCCGACAGGATATGATATGAGACATGGTTTACACACAGTAAACCATTGCATATCCGTTATTTTTTTATATGTTCCACACTAATAATTTTAGTAGTGCATGAGTGTAAAATTTTGGAGTTGTAGGTGTTAAATTAAAGGATTAATTCACAGTAAAAATTGGCGTGGGCTCCCGTGCGAGTTTCCCCACCAGAGAGTGCAATCCAGTGACTGAGGGCAGAAATTAATAGCTTAGAGAGGGACCATTGCTTTTGGGCCCCCACGGCTAAAAAAAATCTGCCCCCAGCCACCACAGAAAAGGCGCATCTTACAGGCCAGCACTTACTCTCTCTCTTCCCATTGCCCTGTAGCGGTGGCAAATGGGGTAATAAGGGGTTAATGTCATCTTGCTATTGCACGGTGACTGTTATGTTTAGGTAGCTGAGGAGGCAGGAGCAAAAAAGACGCATAGGCAGCCGAACACCAGAGAAGTTGGAAACTAATAGGTTGCAGACCCCTAAACTAACCGCACAAATAGAAGTAGCCGTGGGACGTTCCTACGGTGCCCTAGACGCCTCGTCACAGCCGGAGAGATAGCTATCCCTGAAGATGGAAGGAGGAAAGCTAACTGCCCCAGAGTAGACCCCAAAAGAATAGGACTCTTGGTGTTCAACATAGGTTCAATATCCCTCAGCAACCACCAGAGGGAGCTTCAGCTCCGAAGTAATCTCCAATACGTTCACAACAGTACCCCCTCCTTGAGGAGGGGTCACAGAACCCTCACTTGCGCCACCAGGACGATCACGATGAGCTCGGTGATAGGCATTAACCATTCTTTCAGCATGAATGTCAGAAGCAAACACCCAAGAATT
>VIAB01016309.1:47966-60612 GCA_009801035.1 Oophaga pumilio
GTTTTGTTTTTGCTTTTCAGTTTTCTATATGTGGGATATAGGGGTGGATTTGTAAGTACCTGTTTTCCTATAAGTCGACATAATACGGGATTGTGACTGATTGTTTGGGGATGTTTTGGTAACCACACTCGTGTGTCGCAACCCGATTCCAAAACATGTGCAACCTGAACGGGCGCCTACCCAGCGCAGTCTCTGGCGTTGAGAGCAGATTTTCTGTTCCTGGTGGATAATGGTCTTTGGTTTAAAGGGGTCACTGTGATAACTTCAAAGTTTTTATTGTGTACCATAGTCAGGTGTCTGGACAAGCTCTGCTGTAGACAGCTCTTTTTTACGTTGTGCCTGTAGACATCCATGCGGCTCCGCAAAGTCTGGGTCGTTCGACCGACATATTGGAGCCCACAGACGCATTTGACCACATACACAACAAAGTAAGAGCCACAATTGAGCTCCTGAGTTTGTGTGTACGCAAAGAGTCCTTCTGGATATATAAACTTGGGACCCTATATCCAGACAGACTCAAAGAAATATTGGAATCTGTGTAACTTTCAATAATTCCTTTTTGTATCTCTTCCACCCTGAACAACCGCCATCGGGTTGGAGGTAAAATTATAGCTCAATTGCTTACACGAAAAGTCAATACTCACTCGAAGACGAGCGAGGATTGATCACACAGGGGTCTCATTGTGGAATGTCCTGCAGCCTCTAATCTCCCCTCCAATGCGCTCAGCAAGGTGAGAGCGTGATTAGGATTCAAGCCTGAAACTGCGGTAGGTAGGCGCCCGTTCAGATTGCACATCTTTTGGAATCGGGTTGCAACACATGAGTGTGGTTACCAAAACATCCCCAAACAATCAGCCACAATCCCGTATGATGTCAACTTATAGGAACACAGGTATTTACAAACCCACCCCTATATCCCACATATAGAAAAATGAAAAGCAAAAACAACAATAAAAAACAAACAAACAACAAAAAGAAAAGGGAAAATTAAGAAAAAGAGAAAGGAAAGAAAAAAAAAGAAGAAAAGGAAAATATATTTTCAAAAGGATTTTTTTTTCATCTTGGGGTGTGAATTGATCATCAAGAAGAAGGCTAAAGAATGAAAGTATAGATACATACAGTATATATATCTATATATATATAGATATATATATATATGTATATATACAGTTTTTAAATACGTATAGTGCTGGAACTTTTCAATCAAATGTTTTTTAAAGCAATTTCACTCTGATAACCTAGTCATGTTAATGAGGTATATTTTGGGAGTTTTTTTCTTCCCCCTCCTCCTGGCCCTTTGGAACAAGAAAAGGGGAAGCTCCAAGGGACAAACCGCACCTACATTAAAATGGAGACACATATATAAAATTATCTTATCAGTCATATAGCTTTATGCACCTTATGAAGGTGTAAGGGCGGCGACCGGACCGTGGGCACCTGCATGCCGGGTCCGGAACTGTTGAGGCTGCATCCTCTGTTCCCAGGGGGAAGTTTTTGTGAGGCGGACCTTCCCCTGCTGCCTGAGGGGAGCTCTGGCGGGGTGGACCTTCCTCCTGACAGTGGGGGGCGGGGACATAAAAAAGAAAAGCACGTGCTGCAGCAGAATTTGGTGCAAACGGAAGGCAGCGCAGAAAGAGGTGAGCAGCGTGCTCTACTTCCCCTGCCCTCACGAGTACCGGCGCTGCAGCAGCCCCACCTACTGCAAAGGGGCCGCACCAGAGAAAGAGAGAATCCGGCAGTGCTGCAGCGATCCAGGGAGAGGAACTGCTGCAAAGAGTGAAGAGTCGGGTATGCAGCAGCAGCCGGGTAGAGAAGTGCTCCGTCCTGGGAGCACTAGCCACGTGCAGGTCAACGTCCACCGTCTCCCGCCACCAACCGCGGGGACCAGAGAGAAAGTGACATGCAGTGTGAGCCCGGTGACTACCAGAAAGCAAGGCACCAAACGCTCCATGTCCGTGAGTACAGCACACGTGCCACATGAGAGTGACCAGGGGCAGGACAGACATTTGCACCCTGATGTTACCAGTAAATATTTGCCAAACCACGTTGGGCTCGTACAGGACTGTGGCCCGTACCCTTGTCAGCCACTGCAGCAGGGACCAGTGAGTTCTCTGGTCCGAGAACATCCGTACAGCATAGGCCCACGCCCAAGCATCGCCACCGCTGACAGAGACTATGAAGAGAGTTGTGCAGGGGCCACGTCGGACTCAGACAGTGCCGTGGCCCACACTCCTCCGGCCACATCAATATATGGACTAGGGGCCTAGTGGAAGGTATCGGAGACCGACCACTGCCGCCAGAAGACAGATCACTGTTATCACCAGGACCTACTTAGAGAAGCACCGCGCTAGCTGTTGTCAGTGCTACTGACCATCAAGGAGAAACTACAGTTGAAGAGTCGTCTGACACGATAAGTGTGCAACCAAACTGCCGTTATCTGAACCGTTGTTCTTACCTCACAATATCCTTTGCAATTATACTGTTTTTTTCCTGTTTAACCCATTACCTATCTCCCTGCATGGAGTATTCCCCTGTTATTAAACCTGTTAACCCTTGCTCTGCCTCCTGTCTGTCACTGCATCCCGCGTACCTGCAGATTCTTACAAAGGCTCTTTGTGAGCAGAAACACATTGTGTACCTTTGCTACATGTTCCCACTTTTTATGACATTTATCATTTTTAACAATCCCTTTTTAATGGATATGTAGATTTTTTTTACTTGTAAACCTTGTGAATAAACCAAACCTTTTGAAATAGCCAAGTGTTCCCTTCAGTGCATTTATTCAGCTGGAGACCAAATTGGACCACACACTGGGATCAAGCCTTCAAACAGAAGCGCCTCCGGAATTTTCATCCATATTTCTTTGTGCAAGGCAATCATCCGTTTTCCTAAGTTTTTGGACCATTGTTGTCTAAAGCTAGTTAAACGCATCTGAGGTTCATGGACCAGCCGTGGGTCTAATGATCTGAACTCGAGAGCTTTCTATATGCCAATGAAGTTGTCAAGTTCAGGTCAAAAGACCTGCAGCTGGTCCGTGTATTGCAAACTGTACATAGATGTGTGATACCAGCGTTAACCATATTTCTGATATGCAATAATTTGTCACTGTAAAAAAAAAAACATCACCCAATGCAGGTATTTGATGTGTTTCTCTCATCATTGGTTTGTCTCTTGATTTGTTGCATCAGGTGTGTTTGAGTCAACATTTGGTTTGCAAATTTGTGATGTTTGAGGGATTCTCTTCAATGATTCAGAGAGTTGAATCATTCTGAGACTTCTTATTTCATTGGTTTATTGCAAAAGAAAGTTTACAGTGGGAGTTGAGATAGATAATAGAAGATAGATAATAGACAGATAATAGATAGATAATAGATAGATAATAGAAAGATAGAGCAGCTGTGGGGTATAATGTAGGTCAGGATGTAAATCAGGATCTGTAATGGATAAACAATGGAAGTGCCCAAAACCTCCATGAACAGAATAGTGAGTGCAACACGCCAGAGCTGGTATGTCACTCTCCACAAGGAGAAACCTTACCCCCCAGACCCCAGTCCAGAGCCTCTCATCTAGCCAAATCAGATCTCTCCTACTTTGCACTGACGAGGACCAACAGTCCGAAACACCGTGTCTGCAAATGGAGATTCTGATTTGGCTTTTATCCTAAGTCATATTACAAGACTCGTTAAAGGGTTGATTGTGACTTGTAGGATCGCTACTTCCAATAGGTGGCGCTATAGAGTACAAGTCCTCTTTGTTTGAAGAGGCAATTTGCATCTGTAAAGTTAAGCATATAGCCAAATAAAGATTGAATATATAGGATACATACAAGATGATGAATAAAGAACAGAACTCTTCATAGGCACAATTCATAAAGATGGCTATTATTAACCACTAGTTACAATACACTCACCTGATGTAGTTGCAATGAAGCACAAAACCTGTAGTTTTTACAATATTTCAATTGGATGCTGAAGCCAGTGATCATTCTAGGAAAACCAGGCAATGTTTGGAACCTCTACTGATCTAAAAGCATAAGAAAAAGAAAATCTGGATCCAATATGCTCAATAACATAAATAAGCTGCATAAATTTGAGGATTCTGTTTTGTGGTGCAAGGAAACAAAACTGGAACCTCAGCTGTATGTCTGGAGAAGGAAGAATAAACATACACTGACAATAACACCTTACCTACAGTGCAGCAAGGTTGTGACTTGACAATGCCTACAGTGAAGCATGGTGAGTGCTCAGTGATGGCAATAGTGAAGCATAGCGGTGTCTTCATGATGCTTAAAATGAAACATTGTGGTGGCTCAGAGATGCCTATAGTTTAGCATGGCGAGTGCTTTGTAATGCATAAAGTGAAGCATGGTGGTGTCTCGATGATGCTTATAGTGATGTATGGCAGGGGCTCGGTAATGCCTTTAATGAAGCATTGGGTGGTTTGATAATGCCTACAGTGAAGTATTGCGGTGGTTCCGTGATGCCTACACTTTAGCCTGGCAAGGGCTCATTGATGCTTAAAGTGAAGAATGGTGGTAGCTTGATGATGCCTACAGTGAAGCATGGCAGTGGCTCAGTAATGCAAGTGAAGCATGATGGGATATGGTGATGTCTGGCATGACTTTGCCTCCCATGGTACTAGAACACTGCAGTGTGTGAAGATTAATTCAACTCATTAGTACAATGAACAGATAAGATAATCTTTACTTTTGAGGCTGCTCCAATGGAATCTCTGAATTATTTTTTTTAGTGAAAATGCAATGCACATTGGACTCAACCCGAGCTCCTTTAGTAATTGAATTGCTGAAGAGTCATTCTGAAACACCATTGGAGCAATGCAAAAAAATTCTGTTTTCTCCTACATCGCACTGTTATTTTCCGAGCTAAGTCATATTTTTATGCTATGTAGAATATTTTTGGTGGTAATGCTGGGGGTGACTGTCGTGGATGCATGCAGTTAAACCACTCAATGACCTTTACATTTTCCTATGAATACATAGGAGTCTAAATATGATTATTTCATGTTTAATCAGCTGTGACCTTCTCCTGAGTTGCATCAAGTAGACCCTCGGGTTCCAGATCTTAAAGGTTTTCTAATCATTTCTCCCTATAGATTGGATTACAGTTTAGTATGATAAAGGAGCATTTCTAAAAATACTGATTTCTCTTCTTCTGTTCACTTTAGGTAATGACAATTCAGGCTGGTTTGAAGATCTTCTCAGAGGGTCTATGGTCATCAACTGTCAAGCGTTGAGTGGTGGGATACAGTGCATGGAGGAAACCCAATCAGGAGAAGACCCACAACATTGATAATTTTTATTTTCATAATGTTGTCATCTCCAGCCTAATTTGTGGTCTAAAATGTTCCCTTACGTCTGGTTGGTTCTTCTGATCTTAAAGGAAGATGGCATTGGGAATGTTGGGTTTATGGTGTTGGCACAAACCAATGAAAGAAGGGTGGTGTCCTATATGCCGGGGGACATTATCATCGGGGCACTGTTTTCAGTTCACCACCAACCAACCGTTGAAAAAGTTCACGAAAGGAAATGCGGGGAGATACGGGAACAATATGGCATACAAAGAGTGGAAGCCATGCTGCATACCCTCGATAGAATCAATGCCGACCCCAATGTATTGCCAAACATAACCTTAGGATGTGAGATCCGCGATTCCTGCTGGCATTCTGCGGTGGCTTTAGAGCAAAGTATTGAGTTTATAAGGGACTCTCTGATTTCATCCGAAGAAGAAGAAGGTTTAGTCCGTTGCGTTGATGGTTCTTCTTCTTCATTCCACTCGAAAAAGCCCATAGTTGGAGTTATAGGACCCGGCTCGAGCTCTGTGGCTATTCAAGTTCAGAATTTATTGCAGCTTTTTAATATACCTCAAATTGCTTATTCAGCAACAAGCATGGACCTCAGTGACAAAACCTTGTACAAGTATTTCATGAGAGTGGTGCCCTCCGACGCCCAACAAGCGAGAGCTATGGTGGATATTGTCAAAAGGTACAACTGGACTTATGTGTCTGCAGTACACACCGAAGGTAAGATATTCTTTGGTGCCTGTGCTCAGAAATTCTTTGCAGTCTGTAAAAATGGAGAAACATAGGTCTGCATAAATCTGTATACATAACACAATAACCTGGCTTTTCTTGGCTTTGCCACTGAACTGAATAGAGAAGTTACGCACATGAGGCATAAAGTAGGGTTCACCAGTATGAGACGGGAATCACCCCTGTAACGGGCTGTTCAGCCGTACAAAAATCAATGGCCATTCTTTAGGATTTATCAATATTAAAGCAAAATGGGTCCATTTATGGTCCAATGAGTGGTTTAAAGGGGCTGTCCGCTTCATTGTTTACCAGATACAGCGGCAGATTAAGTAGCGACTGTGCCGTTTAACGCCTATTTCGATTTATAACATGTCCTAGATAGTGTAATTGTATTTCGACAAGGGCTTCTTAAATATCGAGGGGCGTAATTAAGGTTTCTTCATGTTTACTTAGCAATCAGATGATTGAGGAGACCTACAGAGACTGCGGCATTGAACTAAATGCACGTCAGTGGGCAACTGTCTAAGAGACAAACTGTCTTTGTTGCCCGTAGCAATCACCGTTTAAATATTTAAATCCGAGTTCTGATTGGTTGTTAGGGGCAACAACAAAAAAACGGTTTTCTCAGTCAGGCTTGTTGAGGGACAATTTGTGACGTAGGCTAAAGAGGTCGTTAACGTCATCCACTTTTAACCGTAACAAGTAGAATATCTTTTGCCGACCTCTAAATATAGTAGAATGGCTAGAAGTATTTCGGTGAATGGAATTGCCCTTTAATTTGTGCAGCGGGAGTCCAGAATAATGCATTATCCGGTAATGAAGCTCCATTATAATGCTTTGTTAGATGTAACAATGCCTTGATGATTTGTTCCCGGCCTGCCTACAGTATTTCTTCACAGTGTGAGCATCATGGGAGTTTCTATGGAAATACAGATAATATTGTAGTCAAGATACAGAAACGTTGTACAATGGGGGCAGCGTTGTTTCCATGACGACTAAATCCTTGGTGTGACTAATTATGGTATTGAGCAAACCATAGGGGGAAAAAACTCCAAAAAAAAACCCTTACCTGTGCAGCTTATATATAAAAGGTAGCAATAATAACGTATAAAGCATGTATATTGCTATATTTCATATATATTATGCATAAATCATGATATAGGGCCAGTGGTGTAAATGATAGGAGTGTTCACAAGAGGGGGGAGAGGTATGCTGCGGATTTTCTGCTCAGATTTGCACCTGGAAGATCCGCAGTGGATGGGACTTTAACAAATTTCATCCACAAGCTGCAAAAAAAAATTCCCACATAGACATTGATCCGCCTTGCAGATTTTAGATCTGCAGTATATAAAGAAGTGCTGCTGTTTTGCATTGCCGTTAACTTTGCAAGAATTAAAGGGGCTGGCTAGGACTTTGATATTGGTGGCCTATCCTTAGCATCATAAGAAATCACAATGCAGCCCCGAAGATCAGCTGCTACTTCACAATCACATTAATAAGCGCTCCGAAGGGCACAGTAACAGCTGATCGGAGGTAGGGCCTGATGTTGGACTTCCACTGTTCCTAAGGCTAAGTCATGAATATCATAGTCCTTTAAAGTTCATCATGTTTTTGCTAACCCATCTTAGAGCAGCATCATGTAGGGGAAGAGACGCTGATTCCATCGATATGCAACATACTGGGCTGCTTGCTGCAGTTTTGAAAAATCACAGTTTTATCTGCTGCAGCTCTATCAGTTCTCTGAATGCTGAGCTCTGTATAACCCCGCCCACACCACTGACTGGCTGCTTTCTGTGTACACTGTGCATAGACACAAAGATGCCAGTCAGTGGTGGGGACAAAGTTATACAGAGCTCAAAAATATGGAAGATTACATGGCAACAGGTTTATAGGTTCTTTATTTACTGTGATCATATCAAAATTACAGCAAGCAGCCCAGTAAGTGATAGATCCCTGGAATAAGGGGCTCTGCTCCTACAGCATGCTGTTGTCAGATGTTTATTTTTTCAATCGCCATTGGCTCGATCTCAAGTCATGGTGCCTTGATGGATGAATAATGTCATGTTCCTGGATTTGAACCCTTGAGCCTCTGTTTTGTGTTTGGCTACACTGTCCACCAAGCCACAGCAGAAACACTTTTTTCCAGGTGGTCATATTCTGCTATTCTGGCTGCAGTCTGTTAAGAATAACAAAGGTGTTTTCATTTGTCTACCCTATCACCTTTCAGGTGCGACTTTATATTCTTTTCCCCTGCTGGCATTTCCTGCTGGTGATATGCTCATTTGGATGTTCAGCCGTACTGCTGTAGGTTAAAGCCAGTCAGTGTATTTCCAACTAGGGTGTTTCTCCTTGCTGTTTATGTTCTTTACTCTGCACCTATCTTCTGTTTCTTTTGGAAAGTAAGCGGAATATCATTTAACTGTACATACTTTATACTTTATTTTGTCTTTCATGGTTTATGTTGCTCACAATGGGATCTTTCCTTTTTTTCCGCACACTTTCCCTTTTGTATGTAATTTCACTCTTCTCTGCCGTCCGGTTCTTTAGAAGAAACGTGGTGCACTTAGCCTTTTAGGCAGCATAGGTCTGAGTTGCCATTTTCTGAGTTGTCTGTGATTAGGGCAATCTGTGCTCACTTAGGAACCACTAGAGTCTGCGGGGTCAGGATCTCTAGTCTTTACAGGAACTAACCGGGGCAGTTGCAGTGATTACATTTTCCTATTATCTTGAGTAAGTAGCTACACTATCATAACAAATAATCTGTAGGAAGGTCAATTTTGTGCAAGCCTAGATAGGTCCACCAGGAACTTATTTACGATACGATACACTTTATAGATCCCGAGGGAAATTATGGGAAATTATGGAAATTATTTGTCGTTATCGTGATAGTATCAAGCCATCGGGTTGCTGGTCTTCCTCTTCATCTTGTTCCTTCTGTTCATCCCACTATGATGTCCATCTACAGTGATAGCTCTCTTCCTGTGATGTGTCCAAAGTAGGAAAATCGTAACTTGGTGATCCTTGCTTCCAGTGACATGTAAAATTAAGAAGTAAAAAACTGGTGACAGATTCCCTTTAAACCCTTCCAGACATGTACATCACACATCGAGTGCAGGAGTATGGAGCAGGCTCAGCTCCTGAGCCTGCTCCATGTAGGGCAGATGCCCGCTGTAGAGGTAGCCTTGCTCAATGTTGTTTGACTATTTAATGGAACTGTATCAAATTTGGAAGATATCCCCCATCCATGGGATAGGACATAACTGGAACTCCAACCGATTACCAGAACAGCTGATTTCTGTTTTTTTGCGCTTTTATGTTTTTCTCCCCTTTTTCCATGAGCTATAATGCTTTTATTTTTGCATCAACATAGCAGTATGGGAACTGTGACCTTACATGACGTTGTATCTAATCATGGATGATGAGAGGGGGCAAATGTATTCATAATTGACGGAGCGGAGTGACATTTGGACATCGAAAAGGTTAATGGAAGATACTGCAAACATGTCATTGTGAAGGTGCAGGCACAATGCTTAATTAAAGAAAGTCATCTTTGGCCATGATGTCTTAAATGTCTTTTTAATTAGGTTTATGATTATACATATTGATAATTAGCCGGCAGTGTGTGTACAGCGAAGGACGCCAAGAAATAAAACAATGCTGAAAATACCCAGAATAGGTGCATGTGTGTACCATCTGGAATCATCGTAGGAACCTTATACCCTAGCATATTATATATGTACAGGACATTGAGTGACCACCTAACCATTAATTGAATCAGTTCACCTTAAATAAACACTACCAACCCTACTATCCATAACATCCAGGACACTTAGGACTAAAGCCATGAAAATATACATCATAATCCATAAAAAATATAGAGTTAAAAGGTCGCTGATATTTCAACAAATTTTACATAAATCAATAGTATAAGCAAATATGAACAATTTTGTAATATACATTTACAGAGAAATGTGCTTCTTTCTCCTATGAGCCACTTCTCCTCTTTTACCTTCTCAACTCATCTCTCACTCTTAGGGCTCGT
This sequence comes from Oophaga pumilio, assembly GCA_009801035.1. Taxonomy (NCBI): domain Eukaryota; kingdom Metazoa; phylum Chordata; class Amphibia; order Anura; family Dendrobatidae; genus Oophaga; species Oophaga pumilio. Next base: position 58,057 of record VIAB01016309.1, read on the forward strand.
GCAGACGACTGCATAATTTGGATGACTGCTATTCGTCGTTTTGAGAAATAGCACTCATCCCCATGTTATTCTTTGGGGTTGTGCACATGTCCGATTTTTGGCACGATTTGCCTTCAAGAACGATGACGTGATTGTGGTTCGATTTTCACAGACTGACAATGTTGAGAAGGTAGTGTTTCTGTTAGTCCAGGGTGACAGGGTTAACTGTAGGTCTGGTCCATGGTTGGGGAGGAGCATTGGGGACCTGTGTATCAGTTCATGTTTTGGTATTTAGCTGTTAGTAAGCTAGAGACAAGAAAGGACACCCTGGGTGGAAGGTGATCATCAACAGGTGTGTGTGTGAGAAGAAATCAGACTAAAAGGGAGCAAGTTTCTGCAGAAGATTTTCCGTGGCAGCAGTGTTCTTCCTTAGGCAGGCAAGTCCAGGGATCCACAGCAAGGGAATATTATGAACATCTCTTAGAGACTTTTGGGAACGTTTAGTGTTGGCCAGACCTGGAAGTGCTGTCAAAGAAACAGAATCGGCAAGGCTGGATTACGTTTAGTAAGGTGATAGCCGGAGGAGCTACCTTACGTTGTTCTCATGAAGTGCAGTTAGGGTGCAATGATCACAGCAAAACACATTGACTTCGGTGGCCCTGTACCAGGAAGATGGAGGTCCTCAGCTTATCCAGTAGTTCTACAGTAATGTTCACCCTAAATGATGTGCAGCCATCCACAACCACCAAGAATGTGCCTCTGTATTGTGCAGAAGAAGTCAGCAAGCTTATTTAGTGCTACCCCATGTACTTAAGTTTGATTGACAGTAAACAGGACTTTATTTTTACTAACTAGTCTGGTTTTCTCATCGTGGGTTTAAAAGGGTCCGGCACCACACAAATCGTGGCAAAGCTGAATATGAAGATGTCCGCAGCAACATCACCACACACACCCACCCAGGGACTCTGTTTTCCTATAGCTACCGCCCCATGCCACATTACATGGCGATTACCTAGAACTTAGTAATGAGCGTTCCATTGTAATCAAATAAATGTGATGTGCATCTAATTTCTCATCCAAATTCGATTGAAAGTACTTTGAATTTTAGTAGATTCATTCGTCCCTACAAATAGCCAATTAGACCTTGGTGATATTAATGACATGTCTTAAGTGAATGATAATACAATTAAAATTTGGGATACCCAAAAAGTCCAATAATCAGAAATAATCAAGACCCGATAAATGAATAGAAAGGACTCGGAATCAGAGAACATTTCCTCAAAAATTCCTTAAATTAATATAATTGCTTTCTGAAATGGCACCATTCCTCCAATCACAGCGCTATCTCGCCTGGCGATCATGTGACATAAATGGTGGCATGACCGCTGTAGGCCATCCGTTGATCAGTCGCAGAATTCACTATTCTGTCAGAGTGGATTTTATGTTCAAGGCTGTATGTAATGAGAAAACGACTTTATAATTATTATTATTATGATGAACCAGCCCAGATTAAACAACCTATGGCTGCCAGACTCCGTCAGACTTGGCTTTGGAGACAGTCAGGATGCTAGCGAATCTGTAATTTGCTACTATGGAACCTATATGTATATTTCCCATCAATCACAATTTTGGCCTCCTGAAACATATAAAAAATCAATTTCTACATAATCGTAGCACTTAAAGGGGTTTTTCAGTTTCAAAAAACTTCTGTCACTCCGGGGCTACAGCTTATTTAAAATAAAAAACTTGTGCGCTTTTCTCACTCTCCAAGCGTTGAGTCTCCTCCTCTCCTCCCGGTGCATCGCTGGTGTCATGTCGACAGCGCTGCAACCAGTCACTGAGCTCACGAGCCGTTCAGGCCTGCTGAGCTCAGTGACTGGCTGCAGTGCTGCCAATGTGACTATAAAATACACCAGGAAAAGCTCTAAACCCAGGTAACCAGGTACCATCTGAGAAGGACCTACAAACCATCTTCAACCATAGACGTGATAAACATTTTGGTTGTGGTTAGGACCAGTTGCGTGTAATCTGAGCTTTCTAGATGTCTACCCCATATCTGTCTTCTATTTACACATATACATCAGATTTCCTGGAACTGTAATCGAGGTATAAAGAGGCTATTATTCCCCTACTGCTCACCCACCTCATACATATACCTTCCAATGAAGTTCTGGTTGCAGTGTCCAAAAATTATCATCTTTTATCTAATGAAGTAAGCAGCCAATTTGTATTTTTGTATTTTCAGTTTTCAGCCCCTTCTTTCAAGAATCATAACTTTTTTTGGATCCAACATTTGGGATATCCTTCCACAAGCTTCTCACAATAATTGGTCGGAATTTGGGCCCATTCCTCCTGAAAAAACTGGTGTAGCTGATCCAGGTTTGTAAGTCGCCTTGCTCGCACCGGCCTTTTCAGCTTTGCCCATAATTTTTAAATAGGATTCAGATCAGGGCTTAGTAATGGGCGCTCCAAAACATTGACTTTGTTATCCTTAAGCCACTTTGTTACTATTTTGGTAGTATGCTTCGGGTCATTGTCAACTTGGAAGACCCATTTCTGCCCAAGCTTTAACTTCCT
>VIAB01016310.1:6385-20083 GCA_009801035.1 Oophaga pumilio
TTTAACCTACAAAATGGCTTGGTCGTTAAGGGGTTAAGATAAATAAAACCTATGCAGTATCGAGAAGACATCAAAGTTGATTAGCAAGTAATTGATTATATAATTTTGACTAGCTTTAGTCCTTTATTGTGTTTCCATTACACCCATCTCATGGCAGAGGAGAGGGCCTTCTGTGAAACATGTATTTTAAAAATATTTTCTGCCAGCCAGTAGGTAATGAGGATGCCCAATACTATGTATTAATCTGCAATATGATTATATGTGAATGACATCAGGTCATGAGACTGCCATAGTAGCTTGCCGCAAGCCATTTAATATATAAACTATCATATCTGTCTGGCATCATGATGCGTTGGGGTTTCATGCATGCTGAGGATCATAAATAAGTTGACAATTACTGTAAGTATAGTAAAACATTTATTTTTCATTAGCAATAGTTTTGGATTGATTCGAAATTTTGGTGCAATTTTCACTTTTGTTTGCTAAAAACTAGAAGTTTGGCCTTACAAGAGGTGATTAAAAGTTGAAAGTCTTCACTTTCATATTTCATTCACAGATTTAGTGTAGAACAAATGGTGTTGTGAATGTGTTAGAAATGAATTCTGAGCAGAAGCTCCCTCTGGTAGTTACAAACAGTACTGAACCATTCAATGAGGATTGGCAATCAGGAGTTACAGACTGGTCTTATATAAGGGAGGTTCCCTCCCATCATGGTTGCTGATGATCAATTGTTCTTGTCTCAACTGTGGTTCCTGGTTCTCTTGGAAGCATGCTGAGTCTTGCCTCTTCTCCTGCTCTCAGATAAGATATTTTCTGTTTTTGTTTTTGTGCTTACCATTTGCATATTTCTCTGCATTTCTGTGAGGTTAGCCGGTCCCCCCCGGGGGCTTGGGCTCCTCTCAGTTCTTCTGGAGCTACTGTTATTTGTTCATTTGCCTTTTCCAGTTTTTTCAGTGGCTGCGGCTTAGTTTTGTTACACCAGAGAACTAATTTAGGCGGTAGAGGTCGTGTGATCTCAGGTGTTTTTCCAATTAGTAGAGTTGGTATTTTTTAGGGTTTTATGGATTGCAGTAAGTGTCCTTCCTATCCTTTTCTGTCTAGGAAGATTGGGCCCCAAGTTTGCTCATACTATTTTCTGTCTGTGTCTGTATTTCCTCTTGTCTAACCGCCATTACATGTTTGGGGGCTTCCTATGTTCTTTGGGGATCTGCTCCGGGGCAGATAGCTTTCCTCTTTCTATCTTTAGGTGTAGTTAACCTCTCAGGCTGTGACGAGGCGTCTAGGACCAACGTAGGAACGCTCCACGGCTGCCTTTAGTTGTGGTGGTTAGTCAGGGTACTGCAATCCAGTAGATTCCAACCTCTCTGGTGTATTGCCGTTTTTGCCTGCTCTCCTCAGCTACCAAATCATAACAAAATGGTATTAAAATTGAAAATTAGTTTTACTTTTTTTTGGAAAACCCTTATAGTATTTGGCAAGCTCATTATCTTAGACATCTTGTGGTTAGCAATGGTACAAAATGGCAACTCTATATTTATTTATCTTATGTATCGTTCTTACAGGTTTTATGGGTCATTTCTTAAAATCATCTCGTAGCAATGTGCTTTCCTAATATGTCAATATTTCATATTATACTTAGCAAAATGATCATGGGAAAACAAACTATTTTCAATCTAGAGTGTTTAATTTTGTTATTGACTTTAGATGAAAAGCTCCAGCTAAAACCTTGGCTTGATTTATATTCATTAATATTTTCATTATTTTTCCCATTTTATTAAAAAGAAACTGAAAAATGCTAATGTATTCCAACTCTTTGCCATTTGTGAGAAACAAAAAGTTGTAATCTGTTAGCAAAAGATGTATTGAATAATAAATCAAATCCTGTAATGAGATTGTCATATAATTAGTTGGTGGATATCAGTCCAAGCTAAGGAAGAGAATTAAAACAAAATGCCCTCGCCTGTTTACAGAAAACATTGTCTTCCAGATTTTACTGTAGTTAAAGGTCAATAACATCTGATTTTTTTTTATTACCTCAGCATTGGTTTTATGATGTATTGTGCAAAATGCATCTTGACCAGCATTCTCTCTACACAAGGATTTTAAGATATTGTTTATTAACTCCATTGTGGTAAGTTTGACCTTACACACTTTTTATAAAGTAGTGACAAATGTATTCAATTGAAAGTTCATGACATTGAACATATAGTTTGCTGACATTACTTAATTTATGACAGAAGCTTTTCAATATTTTTGCAAAGTTCCAAGAACCAAAGCTTCTTTATTGCCAGACAGTAGTGCTCTATTTCTTTGATTTGTTTGATGCTAGAAAATGTTCTTACAAACTGTATTCACCAACTGAATATGCTTGAGATAAACAACAGAATTCAATTTCTGTCTTAATACCAAATAGGTGTCTTTCTTTTTGTGGAGAGTGATAAGTTGATGTAGAGAGACCTATAGGCCATAAATGTATCACCTGGAAATTTAAATATGCAAATAGAATCTTCAGAGAGAAAGCGGACAGGGACTCTAGTGCAATATATTGTAAGTAACGGTCTTAAAATTACATTTCTATCCTTTAAAGAATTTTACCTCATGACTTAACATATGAAGCAAAACCAGACAAGAGGAACAGGACAGGAACTATTGTTCCACGTATTGGAAGTAACAATTTTGAAATTCAATATTGACTCTTTAAAAGGTCTTACCAAATGACTTAAGAAACCACACTAGAATGTTCATGGCGTTTGACCTCAGCATAATTGGCTATGAATAAACAACTTTTTTTTAATAACACACATAACATGCAGACTTTACCTGCTTTACAGCATTAAATAAAGGACCAAAAGTTATCACTTCTGGAGGTTTGTTATCAGTCCTGTCACTGATTTTAAGGTCATGAGTATGGTGAAAATTTCATGCATGGGGCCAACTAAGAATTCACTGACCTGGTTTCTGGTTCATGCAAAATAAATGTAAGATTTGACACTCTGAAGAATAACTGATTAAATCTCTATTATTAATTGCAATCTAAAACATCAAACGTTTTGGTCCAAACAGTGGACCTTTATCAGTGATACTTGTGGACATAAGTTACAAACTGATATGAGTAAATATACAAAAACCTGACATTTGACAGTATTAGATACATTTAGAAACAGCAAAATAATTAAATGACAAAAAAAGAAAAGTAAGGGTAAAATAAGTAAAAATAAATAAAACAAATAAAAAATGAGGAAAGAAAAATATAAAAAGTAATAAGTGGAAAAATGAAACACAATATAGTCAGAACTCATAAACAAGTGTACAAATGTTTCCCATATTTTTTATCTGGGGCAGTTCGGGAAGAGTGACCTTTTTTGACATTACATTATATTTTTTCACTATTTCATAACTAGTTCCTTTATTTTGGTGACACAAATAAAATAAGAAGAATTTTTGTCTGTTAAATAAAGTTACAACAATTTTTCAATTTGTGTCATGCTCTGCACAAGGACACAATCAGTCTTGTGGTTCTTGTGTAATCAGTGTTAGACGTTTTCAGTTAATAAGATGCCCATACTCCAGGGCGGGACTGTAGGCAGAGTCTTATCTTCCTGCAATAAGCCAGAGAAACCAAGTAAAGACCTGCCCACAGGCCTGCCCCGAAGAACAAGCATGTTCCTCATCATAGAGACAGAGAGAGACAGATTGTTTGTGCTTCGAAGCGGGACTGTGGAGAGGTCTTTCCATGATTTTTCTGGCTTAAAGGAAGATAAGACTCTGCCTACAGTGCTACCGTGGAGCACAAGCATTTCATTAACTGAAAACATGTAACATTAATTACACAAGAACCACAAGATGGATTTCTTCACTTCAGTTATCATTTTAATCAGTTTAACACTGCCAAGAGGAAAATGCCTGTAGTTTACTAGCAAAATTCTGCTGACAGGTTCGATTTAATTGGCTGGCAAACAAAATGTTTTTGGCAGTCACTTAACAGGTTGCCCCCTTTCAGGGGTATACATAGAAATCATGAGTTTCATAGAAGTCCTAATTAGGCACTACTTTCAGACACACACACACACACATTGTTCATCAGGGTCACAGAAGAGCATATTTCACAACTTTGTAGCCCTTAGAAAATAATGTTGCCCCTACTTAAGCCATTTAGTGTTCCCACACACTAAAATGCCTCTTTCATGGCCCACATAATGTTTGATGCCAACAAATGTTCCCATCAAACTCAAATATATGCCTCAATTGTGAATTCATCCACAGTACATTCCACACGCACAGTATGATGAACCTACATTAACACCTGTTAAGTATGATACCCCCACAGCTACACCAACTGTCATGGTTTGGACAGGGTTAATGCCCTGCCCTCTCATGGTTAATTGTGGTGGCCTCCCTTTGGATCTTGGAAGTGTTTTTATACACACTCTGGACTAGGGGTCCCTGTCAGCTATACTTTCATTTAGCCTGTGTGACTGATGCCCTGGTGTGTATGCTCCGTCTTCATCTGTTTTGCTCTCTGTGCTTGACTTGGTTCATTGATAATCCCTCTGCCTCTCCTCTCTGGTATATCGTTATTTCCTGGTTTGACCTTGGCACATCTGACTACTCTCCAGTGTCTATTGTCTCCTCTTCACCCCGGCGCCTGGTGCCGCCCTCGGCCATCTCCCACACGGTCACATGATTCAGGTCCTGCTTGTTACCCGATGAGTTCTCCGTCGCTCTGCTCTCAGCTCCCTTGCTGCGGCGCGGAGCCCCCCCACAGCAGTTATACCCAGGAGCCATGACATTGTAGCTGACCTTACAGTCTTTCCCTGGTAGTGGGGTGCTAGTGTATTATGGATCCAGTACGGGGTCTCACGGAGCAGGTTAATTAGCTCTCCCAGCTTATGCAGAAACTGTCCATGGAGCTGGAGCAGCAAGCCCTTGTTCACTCGCACCAACAGGTGAAGACAGATATGGTAGGCACTCTACAGGGGTCTGCTCCGTCGGGGTTCTGGGATTACGGCCCTACTGATGTATCCCTAGTGGACCCCGAGCCATCGGTAAAGTTACCCAACAATTTTTCCGGAGATAAAAAATTGTTTAGGGTCTTTAAGGAGGGATGCAAATTGTTTTTTGAGTTGCATCCCCGGGCCTCTGTAAATGAAAGGCTGAGGGTGGGGATCGTAATGTCCTTGTTACGTGGGCTCCACATGCATGGGCTTTCTCCCTCTCTTCCTCTGCTCCTGAACCTGTTCTTTGAGGCTCAGGGACACATTTATGATGAGCCTGATAGAGTGCGCCTGGCAGAGGATATGGTGATGAGTGTGACATAAAGGAGGCACTCCGCTGAATGGTTCTGCTCAGAGTTTAGATGTTGGGCCACCGAAGGATCCTGGAACGATACTGCACTGAGGGGGTTGTTCTGCAGGGGACTGTCTGACTGTCTACAGGACGCTCTGGCATTACATCCTCCCCCGGATACCCTGGAGGACGCCATGACGCAGTCGTTCCGTATGGACTGGAGACTGTGCTAAAGGAGTGATGCAAAAAGAGACTCCCTTGTACTCCAACCGGTGTGACACTGCACCCATCACTGAGACCATGTAGGTTGGGTCTGTCTCAATAAAGGAGAGAGAGAAGACACCGTAGAGACAACCAACTATGCTTTTACTGTGGAGCCTCTGGACATTGGAAAAGGGACTGTCCCTCCTGCCCCCCTTCAGTGAAGCCATCAGTAAATGACTGAATCTGGGCAACAATCGAGGAGGTTGCCCAGACTCCCAAGTACATTTTTCCTTGCTTGCTAAAATTGTGCTCCAGGTGGAATTGGAACTTGCTGGCGGTCCTGTTGTGCCTTCAGCCTTTGATGACTGCGGTACCTCCATTAATCCAATTGATGCCCAAGTTGTGACTCTTAATAAGATAGGGACAGTGAGGCTAAAAGACCCTGTTAAAATTGTGGCTACTGAATCCTCCCCTCTTACCCGAGATGGAATTTGTTTCATGTCTGATGTCTTTTCTCTGAAAGTGGGTTCTACTCACGTGGAAAAGATAAGTTGTTTTGTTCTGAATAATCTGCCTGCTGGACTAGTAATGGGGATGCCCTTGCTGCAATGTCACAATCCTGTCATTGATTGGGTGACGAGGGAGATCACTCAATGGGGATGTAAGGATAACGGTCTATGTTGTAACCTGGTACCTCTTGCTAACCCGGTAAAATCTGTATCTGTGTCATCAGTCGTCTGGAGGGTATTCCGGAATACCTGAAGGATTTTGAAGATGTGTTTTCTGAAAGCAAGGCTAACGCGCTTCCACCACATAGACCAATGCTTGTTTGTTTAATTTGTCCAGGCCTGAGCACCAAGCCATGAAAGAGTACATCACAGAGAGCCTCTGCAAGGGGCATATTCAGCCTTCTGTCTCACCTGTGGCAGCAGGGTTTTTCTTTGTAAAGAAAAAGGATGGTGGTTTGTGACCATGCCTCGACTTTCAGGAACTGGACAAAATTACTGTAACGAGCACGTACCCTCTCCCCCTGATCCCAGATCTATGCAACCAACACACGGGGGCCAAATGGTTTTCTAAGCTCGATTTAAGAGGGGCTTATAACCTTATAAAGGTCCTAGAGGGAGATGAATGGAAAGCAGCGTTCCTGAAACTGAGGGGCTGTTTGAAAACCTGCTTATGCCTTTCGGTCTCACTAACACCCCTGCCGTTTTCCAGAAATTTCTTTAATGTTATTTTTTCTGACCTAATATGACGTTATGTAGTCATCTACCTGGAAGACATGTTGATATACTCAGAGGACAGTCAATCTCATTTACACCATATGCGTATGGTTCTTATGTGAGAACTATTTATATGCTAAACTCGAGAAATATTCATTCTTTCTGCAAGAAATGTCTTTTCTGGGCTTAATTGTATCTGAAGAGGGATTCCACATGGACCTAGGAAGATCCAGCCATTACGGATTGGGTGCAGCCTAGTCTATTGACTTTTGTTTCATCACTCCAAATCACCTGTTTTGAATCTTCTACTATCTACTTTTGGTACTTCTTTGCAAATTCAAGCCTACGGTTCTTATCATGATATTGAAGTCGGGGTGAAAAAAAACTGAAATAACAATAAGCACAATAGGGTTTTATCCAAGTATCATTTAGGAGAACAAAGGCAATAGAACTCACCTGGTATGTTTGTGTGACTGCAACCAAAAATAAGCTTAATGCTGGTGCAGATCCATAACTTTATATAAACTAAAACAGAATGAAAGGGTTAATTTTGCACAAACAGTAGATCAAGCATGAGAGATAATTGGTATCCAGAAATGCATTTTATTTGTCAACCCATTTCAAAGTTCAAAATTTCTTTATCAGGACAAGCCACAATATACTGAAGTCGAAGATTCTTCACCTTTTTTCAAGCCACCATTTAAGATGGTGCCTGAGAATTTCTTAATTATTCCATATTTACTTTTATTCTATGTTTTTTTTCCACTAATTTTTAACATTCTCACTTACCTTAGGTGCCTTCTCATGTAGCCAAATTTTTACTAGTATTTCCTTGGGATGACATCACCTTGGTCGGTGTCCCGCTATTGGGTTTCGCTCAATTTCCTGTATTGATGATCCTCCACATTTGGACCCCTTTTGGAAAAAAAAAGATTATTATTGACATATCTATTCAGAGACCCCAGTCGAACGCAAGGGGGCCTAAACTGGACTCTTGGGCTCTTTAAATATGGAACAGTGACATGCGCCTTTTAAGCTAATATTTTCTCTCTATGTTATTTATATATTATATATATCTTGGACTTCAAGAGATGGAATAGTGACATGCACCTTTTACACTAATATTTTTATACTATGTTTTTTATATACTATATATATCCTGGATATGTTCACTGCAATTCTGGAAAATATTAATATATATTAATTGAATCATCAATATTTGCTCATTTTATATATTTCTTTTTTCCTTTATTTTTCTTATGGTTCCTCATCCACCCTCAATGCACTATATGCATTTTACATTCTTCACATGCTCCTGTAAAAGAGCTATGCCCCCCCTTCATTCTGTCTCTCTAGGATAAAGCACTTCAATACCAGCAAATCCATTGCATCTAATTCCTCTCAAATGTTTTATTCTTTTTATATTCATTCACATATTTTCATGTCCCTTCCCATGTCCATTATTCCGCTCTTTTCCCTTTATCTTTTCCCCATGTTTATTTCCTCCTCCTTTTCCACCTCATAACTTGTTTTTGATATTTCATAACACACTTCCTCATTTATCCTATTTATTCATATACCTCACTTCATATTTACACTTTTAATTTTTTTTTTTATTTGCACATTATAATTTACATATAGCATCTGTATCTTTTATTATTATCATTCTTTTCAGCACTTACTAATTTGTGCTGCACACAATGTGCATTTTTTCTTTGTTTATATAACATTCCTCACACCTTCTTTTCTATATTGTTCATATGCATACCCTTTACATAGGTCCTTTCGGGCACTTCGATCTTTCGTTACCCTCGCATTTTGTTTAGGCTCCATCTCATTTCTTATTTTCATTAATTTTGAACTGTTATATCCCTTCAGTCTCACCCTTCCTTCCGTATGTTCTTGCACATGCATCTCCCTCTAACCTCTGGAGGCACTCTACATGTTACACTGTGTGTCAAAGAGTGCTTTCCCGGAAGCCCCATTAGCCTGGAAGACTGATTCAGGCAGCATGTGCTTTCATGAACATCATGAAACCCGACCTCTGGCCCTTTTTACAGGAATTACGGCATCTGCTTGCAGCACCAGCTTATTAATAGACTTTTAAGGTCCATAGTTATTTGGCCATGACTAGCCTAAAAATCCTGGCCCACAGCCTCCCTAGAAGTGGTCAATCACATTAGATAAACCTCTTCTGGATCTTTGCCTCGGTTGCTCTTGATTGCCTTGGTGGCATTTGGGGTAATGTTTTTGAGGTTGATGTCAGCAGCTGGAGCTGACATCAATCCGAGGTGTTAGTAATGGAAAGGCGTCTGTCAGACAACCCTATTACTAACCCTCTAGTAAAATTAAATAAAAACACACAATATTTGAAAAATAAAACCTGGACAGTTTCCCTCATTCACCAATTTATTAAGATCAAATATCCCACTGGTCCACTGTAGTCTACATGGAGCACAATGATCTTCTACTTTGTAGTTCAAAATCTATGGATGTTTGTTCAAAGAATGAAGCTATATAGATTTTTACAGCAGACACTATTGAGTTGCAAACTGCACTACGCAAGACCAGACGTCTGTGATGAGTGGTGACATTAGTAAGGTTATCACAGTTCACAGCCACAGGATAACTCACAGAGCAGTGCAAGAGCCTGAATAATGAATTGTGAATGCGAGACATGGAATGATGACCGGTGATGTAATATTTTGTCACCACTCATCAGTCCGGCTCTCACGCTGCTCTATGTGTGAACTGGTTGTGAACTGCTGCAAACTTACTGACGTCACCGATAATCTCAGCTGCCAGGCATTGAGGAGTTCAGAGTAAAACCTGGCAGTGGCTGCTGCTAAATCTACAAAGTTTCATTCTCAGAATGGGCATGATAGGTTTTAGATGATATGGGACTTTGTGGGAATCCATGGACTAAAGTGGACCAATGAGAGAGTTTTCCTATTTGTCTTTAATAAGTTAGTGTACCAGGGAAAGAGTTGTGTCAGCTGCTGACATCAACCCCAAAATGATTACCCCGATAGCCACTACACCAGCCTCCTAATATCAGCTCACACCTGTCTCCTTTCCCTTGGCTGGTTACCAAATATATGGTGAAATCCACGCAATTTTTTTCATTAATTAATTAATTTAATCAATCATAAAAAGCTGCTGGATAAACTCCACACACAAGGCACTAAAGAGTGCAATGTTATGATGTGTTGTACAGTTGTGGAATTATCTATCTATCTCTTTATATACATTGTTTCAACTAGCTTTAACAAGCTACAAATAGCTGTCATTGCTATGCAAATTCACTTGAAAAAATGTAGGTAAAAACAACATGAAAAATACATGCTAAAACTATATTTAAAAATCATTACAAGTGTGCATATTGTCATCACCGGAAAAGTGAGAGCAATGATCTGGTCAGCTACTTAGATGTAAATTAAAAGTGAATTTTCACCCTCCCACCTCTCAATGCTGGGTCAGTGATAGCAAAAACCTGGCGGAAGGAGAGTGTGTTGAACATCGCGTCACCAGGTCATCTCTAAGATCCCAAGACATGATGCTGCCGGTCACTCACAGTAATGCCAGTAGCCAAAATGGCTATGGCATTACTGTGTATGGCGGGCAATCTCCGCATGTTTGTTGGCTTCCTAAGAGTTGCCAAACATGCGAGATGAAGACTTGAGCCAGGAGCTCGAGCATCGGAGATACTCATTTTAACATCCCCATGCTCAATCAAGTATCGAGCAGTGCCGAGCATGCTCACTCATCACTACTCTTCAGTGAACACCATAAAATAAATAAGAAAACATGGCAAAAAAAAATGATGCTTATTCATCATACCGTCAAACAAGCAGTGGAATAAAATGCAATCAAAAAGACAAATGTAAATAAAAATGGCAACGCTGAAAATGTCATCTTTTCCTTCAAAAAACAAGCTGCTGTACAGCTCCGTCAGCAGAGAAATAAAAAGTTATGCCTCTCAGAATATAGAAAACAATTGTATTTTTCTTTAAAATAGATATTAATGTATAAAAGCAGCAAAACATAAAAAAATAAATGTGACTCTGTAATCGTACTGTCGCGAACAAAAAAGTTGTATTATCACTTTTACCACACGATGAACACCATTTAAAAAACTCAAAAAACAACTGAATCACTGTTTTTTGTTCATTCTACCTCCCAAAAATCTAAATAGAGAGTGATCATCTGCCCGAAAATGATACCAATGAAAGTGTCAGCTTAACCCACAAAAACAAACCCAAACATTACTTTGATACTTACTAAAAGAAAATGAACTGCAAGGCTGGGATCCCTTTTGTCCCCTCCCTGTGGTCTCTCTCAAATTGGATCTATTGTCCTCTGGAACGAAATGGCTATGAAATATTTTGGGGGGAGACTTTAGGTTTTCCTAGCTTCAGTCAGTCTGTGTTATTGGCAACAATTATACAGAGCAGTTGGTAGCAGCAGCTCCAAGTTAATATTTATCAATACTCAGTCGTTTGGGATAGGGAGTTACTATGTTGTGAGCATAGTGAAAAAAGGGGTTATATCCTGATGTCCCCTCATGCACTCTGACTGTTGTATTTTTTAATCTTATTCTTTAATTCTTTAAATAGTTCATTAAAAGTTAATTTTTAACCATCTTTAGTTAGGGATCAGTTGCCTTCATTGGCAAATTGTAATTAATGTTAATGCCCTATGCTCACTGGGTGTATAGCAATTTTGTCTGTTTCTTGTAATTGCTCCTTAAGGTACTGTCACACTAAGCGAGATCGCTAAAGAGATCGCTACTGCGTCACCGATTTTATGATGCAGTAGCGATCTCGTTAGAGATTTAGCTGTGTGTGACATGTAGCGGCGATGTGGCCCCCGCTGCGATGTCGCTGATCGTTCATGAATGTTCTGAGCAGTTTTTTGGTCGTTGGTGTCCCACTGGTGAGTCTGAATCGCTGAGTGTGACACCCTTTATGAACGACTTTACCAGCATCATAGGTGGGACTAGGTTTTCCCAATGACCGCAGAGGTCGTTATACAGATCACTGATCTCTGATGAGATCTTTGTGGTTGGAAGCTAACTAGCGACCATATAGCGATCGCACCAACGATCTCGCCAGGTCGTGTTGTTGTCGTGATCGCTGGTGTGATCGCTAAGTGTGACAGTGCCTTTAGACTAGCAATGTATGTGGTAAATAGTGTTGGCAGTTTTCCTGCCAGTCACGCTTGCCCTGACACTTACTTAAAAAGGATAAAACACTGACACCCTCTGTCTACGTGACGTCACTCAACTACCGGCTCTCTTCTATGGCAAAAAGGGAGAGTCCTGGTTTATCCAACACATTTCTGATATCCATTTCCTTTCTTGTCATTTGGAGTATATAATCACCTCCCTACCAATATTTTTTTACATATTCTATACCCCAGAAAAATCTTCTCGTTACTTTTCAATTGTGTGCTATCTTGTAATGATGTGATAATGGAGGTCCTGTGATTGCATTTCAATATTATGCAGTCATTAGCTCTGTGGGCCCCAAACACCACAGTTCGACCCTACTCCCATTGGTTTTCTGTTAGAATTTAATGTAGATTGACATTTCAGCTTTGTGTGAAAAAAATGTCCCATTTTCTGTGTAATTTGGATCAACTTCAACAATGTTACTCATAATGGTTTCATTGATTTTCTTTTTTAATTCTGGTTCTTTTTGACATAATGCTTTTTAGAACTAAATTGCACATAATTTTCTTTATGGAACCATACTGATCATGCGGCAGTTGTGCGGCATAAAGACCAAGAAGTGTTTATGTTAAAGCAATGTAAAATTCTATATTTTATTTATAACAATTAAACACATACATGGGCTTAAAAACATCAATGAGATAAAAATGTGCATAAAACCCAAAAAACACAAAGAGGGCAGCTGCAGCAACAATTAATGGTAGTCAAAAATACGACAACCCATACATGATTGCTAAACCAGTGTGGAACAGCCATCCATAAAAGTAGATCCAAGAGTACATAAAATTAGATAGTATTGCAGTAATACCATATCTGCATGAAAAAACATTTTTTCCCGAACATCAATGATACCCAGAGAGGAAATAGAGATGACTCCTCTAGTAAATCAAAACCAGATGAATTTATTTAAATATTCAGATATCAATATGTCCCTATTCAATATTGAGGTGATTGACATTTAGTAACTAGACAATCCTAGAACCACAATATTTACTGGGATGGCACAGAGTATATGTGGTGTGCAACCTACAAATGTAAGTGTTGTTACGGTGAAATTCTGCCTGTATTAGCTGTCCATGGAAATAGGTCACAATAGCATGCACTAAATGTAATGGATCGCAGCATTTAGGAGGTTTAAGTGCCTGGAGCGGGGCGGGACCGCTCCTGGCACCGAGTGCCGGGTGTCAGCTGTCAGATCGTGTGCCTGCAAAATCAAAGAGACTTATCCATACGTACCAGATCACTGGCATATATGGATACATCTCAAGTGATAAAGGGGTTAATATTTTTCTCATGCTCCATTTACCAGTAAATCAACAATTAGCATCGCTATCAAGAATGATGGAGATAATTATTAAACTCTATAAATACAAGGAGAGAAAGAAGTGTGTGTTCTTTCCTTACAGGACCTGCAAGGTCTCATGACAAGAAGTGACATGGGCACTAGTTAACGTGGTGACATAAAAGGACACACACAGGAATATAGAAACAGGACATTCTGAGGCCATGTGGCCGTAACTGACATCACCTTCTGAGGTCATGTGACCATGTATTTCAACAAGACCTTTTGAGGTAATGTGACTGGAAAAGACCTTTTGAATGAAATAATTTGCAAAAGATCCTGGGCGTCAGCTATCTAGCCTAACAAGACCTGGTAATATATTGCACTACCGATCATATCACTAACTGCAATCAACATGGATGGATTGCGCTTAGTGTTGAGCGATACTGCTCGGTATCGAAAAATATCGG
>VIAB01016310.1:43045-55922 GCA_009801035.1 Oophaga pumilio
TGTGATGCTTAGCTTTCTGTGATGCGTGCACCCCACACATGCAGCTGGACGTTAGCTTGTTTTTTTGCAGGACAAGATGACATTTTTATTGGTACTATTTTTATTTACATTCATCTTGTTGATCACGTTTATTGTACTTTTTGTTTTGCAGTATGTTGATAAAGCATTGATTTTTGCCTCGTTTTTTTCTATGTCACTGTCACTATTGACAGCAGCATCAGAGAGGATGGGTACTGTTCCTACTGTTGGGGACACAGAACATTTGCCTTTTTGCAGCTTGGCTCACATGGCAAAGTTCATGTATACGTGTCTGTGGCAAGACCCTCTTGTGACACACATTTTATCCAACAACCAATACTGGTTGGCAACCTTTCTCGATCCATGGTACAAGGCGAAATTTCCTACTCTCCTTTTGGAGTCACCAAAGAGTTTTACAATGGAATCATTTAAAGGGCCGTTGTAGATCAGTTGCTGAAAACTTCACCCTCAGGCAATACTGGTGGCAGAGGTAGTGGCTGTTTTCAACACCAAGGGATAATGGGGAGAGACGTGTACACTAGGTCCAACAGGGGGGGAATGTGCACAAATTGGGCAATTTTCAATAATCCAGCACAACAGCAAGGGCTATCTGTGCCTGTAACAATGCCAAGGAGGGAGAAGTTGCAGAACATGGTCAAGGGGTACTTAAGTGTCCATACATGCTTCTTTTCTGATGCTTCAATTCTCTTTAATTATTGAGTGTCCAAGCTGAACACTTGGCCCGACCTCTCCTTACACACCTTGGAGGTACTGGCCTGCCCGGCTGCTAGTGTGATGTCAGAGCATGTTTTCAGTTCCGCTGGGTCAATCATCACTGATAGGCGCACACAACTCTCCACGGAAAATGCAGACAGGGACTGGATATCTCCATAGTTTGTAATCCCTCCAGATGACAGCAAGCCAGCCTAAATTCACCAAAAATGCTGAGTCATACTATTGCTGTTAACGTCAACCCCTTCCCATGAAAACCCATTTCCTTCCTTCGTTAACCATGATGCAGCCCATAGGGCTAGTTTTTACAAACCCTATGCACATTGTACAGTAGACAAACCAGGACAGTATTCCTACTTCAGAATAACTACTATTTGTGATTGGAGCTCTTTGAGATGGTGGCTTCCTGCGTCAACCATGACTTAGCCCATAGAGCTAATTTTTATGAACCATATGCATATTGTGCAGTGGACAAATCATGATTGTATAGTTGTCCTACCAAACCAATATTTGTCATTGGAGGCCACTGGAGGCCATTGTGACTGGTTGTCCCACATTGTGACTGGGATAGAGGATACATTTTCAATAGAAATGTACACTGACTGTTGATGGCCCTCTGAAAACTTGAATTGAGGCCCACAACTACTACAGTTGTCCAGCATAGATAATGCTTGTCAAGGGAAGCCCTTGTCATGGTATCTTCCAGCATCTATGACACAGCCCCCAGGAGTAATTTTTTGAAATACGATGCACATTCTGTACTCAACCAAGTACTTCAGTATCAAGAATTCTTCTCTTCCAATATAATCTGGGGAATATTGTCTATACTCCAACCTTTCCTGGATGGGGGGCACAATATAACCTTTGTACCTTGACTTGCCCAAGAGATATAGTTGAGCTTGTCATCCAGTTGACTAGTGAATATTTATTTTTTCGGTTCACAGAGTTCACCCAAACCTGAGGATCGCAGGCTACACTCACTGCTACCTTCTAATACTTCATGTCTCTTGCCCTTTTTCCATGTAGTCTCTGCCCTTAAATGAGTTAAAAAATAGAGTGAGGGACATACAATATGAATAAGTGAGGGCACTCTCAAATGTAAATAAGAGGGCCCTCCAAAATTTCAAGAGGACTGCACTTCTAAATGTATGTTACAGGGCCACATGAGGGCTCTCAGTAAACTCAGGTTTCCTGTCTACTGCAGGCCCTCTGAACATTTGAATTTAGGGCCGCAGAATCACATGGAGGTGGAGGATGGGGGGGAGGAGGGTAAAACCCAACGCTACAATGGGCACATTGTAAACTTTTATGGAATATGTATTCCACTATCTGATTGTCAATGAGGGAGGAACCAGCCAAATGTATAAGTCACAGCAGTCCCTCCAAAAAGCATGTTACAGGGCCACCTGAGGCCTCTCAGGTCAAAGATCAATATACCTACTGGTACGTTGTAGCTGACCTTGTAAAGTGCTGAGGAATAGCTAACTAAAAATGATGTATGACAGAGGGTCATACGTCTCCCAAAAACAGACCCCCTGACGCGCGTTTCGCGGCAGTGCTTCTCAAAAGGGGACTCCTATGGCCATTATATTACATATGGAAATCTGTTGGGCTGATTTCTTTATATATTGATAAAAATGGCTTTATGTTTATAAGGCATACCCTGGCTATTTATGAGTCTGTAGCTGTCTTTCTTACCGACAGCTTATCCTCGTCACACCTCTATGTTTCTTTGGGCCGTTATTGTTGGCATTTTGTAATGTTATAATAAAGAT
Source organism: Oophaga pumilio (assembly GCA_009801035.1). Lineage (NCBI taxonomy): Eukaryota > Metazoa > Chordata > Amphibia > Anura > Dendrobatidae > Oophaga > Oophaga pumilio. The sequence continues at coordinate 45,571 of VIAB01016310.1, forward strand.
TGATATACTTTTTGAGATGCGGTATATACTCCTTTTTCCCCAGACCCCTTTGTAGGGTACAGCAGAAAATTACTTGCATTTCCCATTGACTTGCATTGTACTCGCTTGTCGGAGCAAAAACGATTTTTACAAAGTACTCATTACAAGTATAGTGATTACGAATATTACAATACTCACTCATCACTAGTGTTTAGTCCTAATTTCTTGCAGTAGAGAATTCCAGAGGATTGGTGCAATTGGTGATTGGAGCCGGGAGTGAGAGGTACGGGTTAGTCAGGATGTTAGTCGAAAGTTGCTGGCAAGCGTAATAAATATAAATTAGGGAAGAGATGTAGGGGGTGCCATACTTTGGGAAGCTTTGTGGGTGAGAACAAGCAGTTTAATTTGGATCCTATAATGTGTACGTAGCCAGTGCAATGACTGGCATAGAGCGGAGAGGTCCGAATACCGATTAGCAAGATAGATGTCCCTTGATGCTGCATTGAGGATGGACTGTATAGGGGAAAGTCGAGTGAGGGGGAGGCCAATTAATAGAGCATTGCAGTAGTGAAGGCGAGAGTGGATCAGGGCAACAGTGAGGGTTTTTGTTGTTTCCATAGTGAGAAAAGGATGGATTCTAGGGAAGTTCTTTAAATGTAAAAATGGCAAGAGGTGGCAAGAGATTGTATATAGGAGTTGAAGGAAAGATTGGTGACAAATATAACACCCAGACAGGGGATGATGTATATAGTTGTGTGTCCTCAGCATTAAGATGGTACTGAAAGTCAAATTTGCTGATGGTTCATCCGATTGGGGCCATGTAGAGAGAGAAGGGGGTCCAGGACTAAACCCAGAGGGATCCCAATGATGAGAGAAAGTGGAGACAAAGTGAAGCCAGCGAACGATCTATTGAAAGAGTGGTCAGAAAGATGTGAAAAGAGCAAGAAAAGGGCAGTGTCCATTATGCTTATTGATTGGAGCATAGAGAGTAGGAGATGGTGGTCAACAGTGTCAAAAGTTGCAGAGAGGTCAAGAAGAATGAGCAGAAAGTAGTCAACATTATGTTTTGCTGTCAAAAGGTCATTGGTCACTTGACTGAGTGTAGTATTTGTAGAATGTAGAGTGAGTAAGCCAGACTGTGATGGCTCTAGGAGACAGCAAGTGGAGAGGTAATGGGTAAGGTGGGAGTAGACCAGGCACTTTCACAGATTTTAGAGATGAGGGGGAGATTGTAGACTGGTCTGTAGTTAATTGTTGTGAATTGGTTTGGGATGAGTTCGGAGCAGAGGCTCCCTCTGGTGGTTACAAGCGGTACTAATGAGGATTGTGACTGGGTATCAGGTGCTACGGATTGGTCTTATATAAGGGAGTCATTTCCCCATCAGGGTTGCCGGTGATCAATTGTTCTGGTCTGAATCCTTCTTTCCAGTTTCCCTTGTAGCCTGCTGTGTCGTGTCTGCATCTCCTGCTTTCAGATAAGACATTTTCTTATTTTGTGTTTCTGCTATATTTTTGTATTTTGTCCTGCTTTTCTGTGGGGACCTTCTGGTCCCTTCTGGGGGCTTTTGCCCTCTCAGTTTTGTACAGCCACTGATGTAATTACTTTTGCTTTTTCCAGTTTAATCTCAGTGGCTGCTGTTTTCCTTTTGCTGCACCAAGAGAGCTAATTTAGGTGGTAGAGGTCGTGTGATCTCAGGTGATTTTGAAATTAGTATTGTTGGTTTGTTTTCAGGGTTTTCAGAGATTGCAGTAAGTACCCTTCCTATCCTTTTCTATTTAGTTAGTTTGGGCCCCAGCGTTTGCTCATACTATTTTCTTACTGTGTTTGTGTTTCCTCTTGTCTAACCGCCATTACATGTTTGGGGGCTTCCTATTGTCTTTGGGGTTCTGCTCCGGGGCAGATAGCTTTCCTATTTCTATCTGCAGGTGTAGATAGTTTCTCAGGCTGTGACGAGGCGTCTAGGACCATCGTAGGAACGCTCCACGGCTGCCTCTAGTTGCGGTGGTTAGTCAGGGTACTGCAATCTCATAGTTTCCAACTTCTCTGGTGTATTGCCTTTTTTCCTGCACTCCTCAGTTACCGTAACATAACAGTTAATAATGCAGGATGAGCCGAGAGAGGGTTTTTTTTTAATAATGTAGTAATGATAGAGTGCTTGAAAGAAGACTGGAAGATACCAGAGGAGAGGGAGAGATTGAAGATTTTAGTAAGCTGAGCAGTGATGACAGGAGAGAAAGACAGGAGTAGGTGTGAGGGAATGGGGTCAGTAATGCATGTAGTAGGACAAGAAGAGAGGAGCCTGAAGACTTCTTCTGTGATGGGGTCAAATGTGGAGAGTGAGCCAGTGGAGATGTGGGAAGGGATTGGAGTTGTGGCACTTGGTGGCTGAGAGCTGATTTCCTGCCTGATATTTCTTATTTTCTCTGTAAAGTGTGAGACCAGATTATCAGCACAGATGTATGTGATAGGGGCCTGTACAAAATTCTCATTGTAGCCTGAATCTAGCAGCGAGAATAACCAGTGCTCTTTTTTTTACCAAGATGAATGTAAGGTGAGGGTTTTGGGAAAAGTAGGGGTTCATAAAGTTTACCATCTGTGCCAAGCTCCATTTATCCAACACTTTCCTGTCTCCACTATGATGATGTCTCTCCATCTTCTCCTCCTCCCTCTCTTCCTCCTCTTTCCTATCCTTAGCCCATCCATGTAGGAGAGACGGGATGAAGGTTGTGTGACTACTAGCCTCTGTTACGCTTACCACCAGCTCCTGTCGCTCCTCTTCCTGTTTCTTAGCCTCCACCTCCTCATTGTTTCCCAATATGAGCCGTAGAAATGAGATTAGGCTGGCTGCCATCTTTCTGTGTTATATCTTCTTCCATCCTCACCTGGTCTGCATGCAAAGCTTCATGTTTAATTGCAAGCTGTAACTGTTTAAGTAGGCACAGAAGCGGGATAGTTGCACTGACAATGGCATCATGGCATCATCACTGTTCATCACCTTTGTGAAATACTCAAAGTCTTGGAGAACCAAACAAATATCAGACATCCATGCCCACTTTTCAGTTATGTGGGGAGTCTGACCAGAATACCGATGGGCGTGTTTTAGCTGGTAAGCAAGCACTGGCCTCTTCTGCTCTCAAAACAGTGCAGTTTGAATTTCCAACATAAGGTCATGTTTCACACCAGGAGCTTGCATGTGCTGTTGCAAAAATGGGCTTTGACCAAGCATACATTGACCAGAAGCTCTGGCAAATCTGGGTATGTTTTCAGAAATCGCTGAACTAACAAGTTGAGCACATGTGCCAAGCATGGCACGTGTGTGAACTTGCCAAGATTCACAGCTGCCACCAAGTTACGCCCATTATCACAACACAGCCAGGCCTAGTTGGAGATTCAGCAGCAAAAAGCACATATCTGTCTGGTCTGCTATTCCTTTAAGTACAAATCCAAAAAAGGGAAGAATCAAGCGAATACAAATTAATTAGAAATAAATTTTTATTCATTCAAAGTAAAAATAACGATAAAACAAAAAGAAGAAACAAAAAGGTGTCTCAAAGCCAGAAGAACAAAAAATGTGTTACAAAACATGCAGAAAAACATATTGTGGGCCTGCTATAATATAATTTTGACTGCTGCTCTAATAATTTTTTTTTAGCTGATATACGTGATACTCTTTGGGAATATATGGGACTACTTCAGGTCACTGAGCTATAAAAGTTTTTTTATATATATCCCTATAGTATTGGAGTTATTTTGATTGTATATTGGATTTATATATCCTCACTATTTTATGATTTGCTTTTGGCCCTTTTGAACATTTCATGATGACTAATAATGACATTCTCCTCATGCAAGAGTATGTTGTTTTTCTGCATGTTTTGCAACACATTTTTGTGCTTCTGGCTTTGAGACACCTTTTTGTTTCTTCTCATTGTATTATCTTTATTATTACTTTGGATTGGATTAATAAAAATGTATTGTTAATTAATTTATATAATTATTTATTTAATTTATTTAATTAATTGATTCTTCCCTTTCTTTGGATTTTTGTGATGTTAGGAAGTACGATTTACTTTTGACCTCAATTGTTTTGGGTTATATATTCCTTTAAGTAACTCTGCCATGGTGTGGGGTTTGTCTCCTAGACATATTAGCTTTAGGAGAACATGTTGACACTTCTCTTGGGGAGTGCTGCAGATCTTCCAGCTTCTGTCTAATGAGGACGACATGCTCTGAGATACTACATTGAATATGGAGTATGAGGAGGAGCAGGAGGGGATGCATAAACTGCTGTAGGAGTTGGAGGAAGCCATGATAGAATTAGTGTCAGCAATCCTTTGCATCGGAAAACATGTGTCATGCTAGGGTGTGACTCGGCCCAAGCCTTCACAATGTTCATCCAGTGCGCCATCATCGAAATCTTCTGGCGACAAGTGCTTGTCCACGTGTTGGTCGCTTACTGGACAATGCCACTAAGTGTGTTAGGGCACGGGTGATGTTTCTGGGCACGTACTGGTACAAGGCATGGATGCCACACCAGGAGAAAAAGTGGATTCTGGTGACGTAGTACCGAGGGATGGCTGCAGCCATGAGTCGGCAGAAATCTACCAGTCTAAATGGCAACATTTCCACTGCAAGCAATCTGGAAATATGCCCATTTAGAAATCTGGCCTGTTAGTGGATGGCTGAGAGCTTTCTTTTTTGTTCCAAGTTCTGGGGTAGGGACAGCTGAATGCTGGGCTGGGACAAGGATTTGGAAGTGCCTACTGATGTTAAGTTAGAATGCAAGGCTAGGTGCAGGGCAGGAGGCATCTGTGCCAGTGTTTTGGACAGGGGATTGAGACTCACCTAGCTCAGGGGAGGAGGCAGTGATGTCACCCAATGGCATCAATTTTGGACTCAGGCGTTTGGCCCACCGATGATACTTTAAAACCCTAGCATGCGTATTGGGGGCCTTTTAGGCCCCCATGCTTACTTTTTTGCTATTACCTGCAAAATTACTTAAGTTAGAATTTTGAAACTCCAGGTAATCCTCAAGAAAGCCGTTGTGGGTAATATCCAGTTGTTCAAATAATTTTTTCATAGGCATTTCGGTGTAACAATGCTTTTTTGGTGAAAACCTCATCTGTACGGATTGGGGGCCTTTTAGACCCCCATGTATTTATCATGTTCTCAGTAGTGTTTGTGTCTCAAGTTACTTTACTTGTACTCAGTAATGCTGGTGGAAGGGCCAGGATGTGGATAATGCATATGAGGATGTCATGTGATTTTTGAAGGGAGAGATAAGGCCATGACATCATCTCAGGTCCTTCAGAACACAGTAATGAGCTGTGTAGAGAGTAATGAGGACAGTATACACTATGAGCTAATTGTGAAGGACCTGAGATAAGATGTTGAGAGGAAGTCTAATCCAGTTTCAGTTTCTCTGATTCTAAGAAGCCTGCAAAGGGTAAAGCTATTGAGCTACAGACATCCACAGAATTGTACAACACCTAAAAGAAAGTATAAAAGGTAAGAGATGCTGAGGGTGAGAGGAGGGAGGGGGCACTTTACACTTACAGTGTGTCACACACAAGTAAAGAGTGGACAACCCTCATTGTGTTCATTGATTTTTCTTTAAGTTTGCTAACATCTAGTCAGCAATGGCACAGTCTTCCTCCAAGTGTCTGAGTGACTAAGAGATTGAAGCAATTGTCTTTCAAAGTGATGATGACAGTGAGCTATCTTTGTCCAATGACGAGTACCTGCCACCAGAGAATCAAACATCCTCAAGTGATTCGTCTTCTGATGATGAAGAAGTGAATACAGTGGATCCTCCTGAAGTGATAAGTAGAACATCCAAAACGAATGTTTTTTGGGACAGTAATCCTACATTAGTTGGACGTACTGCAATCCATAATATTGTGAGACAGGCTCAAGGAGCTGTGGGAAGTCCCAGTTACTTTTCCCCTAAAGACGTATTCTGTACTTTTTTTTCTGACAATATTGCAGAAGAGGTCCTTTTATGTTCAAACCTAGAAGGAAGACGTATCGCTTCTGCAAAAAATAAGTCCAGGAAAAATATCTCAAAAAAAGGAACTTTATGCATACATTGGACTTTTACATCAGGCAGGGAGTCAAAAATCGTATGATGTTCCAATACGAGAATTATTTCTGGACCCACTTTCTGATCCACACTATAAGGCGACAATGTCAGTGGACAGATATGAGGAAATTAGAAGACACATTTGATGATAAGCGAACACGTGCATTGAGGTTTGAAACAGACAAAATAGCCCCTATCAGTTATATCTGGAACATATTTTTCAAAAATTGCACCAAACTTTACCATCCTAGTACTAATGTTACAGTAGATGAGCAACTTGTACCGTTCAGAGGACGCTGCAAGTTCATACAATACATGCCCAGCAAGCCAGCCAAATATGGAATCAAAATCTTCTGGATGTGTGATTCTGCAAATTATTATGGCATAAATGGCGTAATCTACTGTGGCAAAGAGGTTGGTGCATCAGTACAGAAGGATCTGGGGTCTGAAATTGTCAAAACTCTTGCTGTTCCAATATTCAATTCAGGTAGAAACATTACTATGGACAATTATTTCACCAATGTTGAACTAGGCAATTTTCTGCTTCAAAAAGCTATTACACTTGTTGGTACTATCAAGCCAAACCGACGAGAAATTCCAGAAGCACTGAAACACAATAGTCAGCGAGCACTTTATGAGAGTGTCTTTGGATTCAATAACAAAGCGACTCTGGTATCTTACAAAGCGAAGAAGGAGAAATCAGTGATTTTTCTCAGTACCATGCATCACAATTGCAGTATTGACAGCAATGACAGAAAATTAAAACCAGAAATCATCCTGCATTACAATAAAACAAAAGGAGGTGTAGACTAAATGGATGAGATGGTGGGAGAATATTCATGCAAGAGGCAAACAAAACGATGGCCTGTAGTACTTTTTAAAATATGCTTGATGTAGCAGCCCAAAATTCATTCATCATTTATACAGAAACTTATCCAGAATTCCATACACGGAGGAAGGACAGGAGACGCCTATTTTTGAAGGACCTTTGTCATGAACTTGTAATGCGAAGTGACGCGAAGTGACGCGAAAGGCTTGCTAAAGCAAACTAAAGAAGCAATGAAACAGTATGGCGTACAGTTTCAGATAATTCCAGGGCCAGGAGAAAGAAAAAGAAAGCGCTGTTTCATGTGTCCAAGAAATTTAAAAAGGAAAACTGAGAGATTTTGTTCAATTTGTAAGGAAAATGTCTGCAAAGAACATTCTTCCGAAAAAAATAACTTGTCAAAATTGTTTGGAAGACTAATATAATAGAAAAGAAACATAATAGAAATGTAGCTGCAGCTAGTTTGGTATAGATTTCTATGCATGTTTGTGCGTTTTTTATTATGTTTGTGTGAAATTTTTAAAAAAAAAAAAATTTGTATTTTTTTGGTGAAAAATTATAATTAAAATTTTGTTTACAAATCATATTTTACTTAGCAGTTTTAAAATAAACTTGTAAAAGTTATATAAGTGTGTTTTTCCATATGATTTGCATGGGGCCCAATACGTTGATATGAAGATTTCTGATGTCACGCATACTAGGGTTAATCACATGTGCCTGATCATGCTGGTGGTTAAATTCTTTAAGGTCAGGATCCTGCTGATCTTTGCATGGCACAGGTTGCAAATGACCATTTTTTTGTCTCAGAACTTTCTTTAAAAAAGTTCCAGATTGGAGAACACCTAACTCTTTGACAGAAAAAATCCAGGAATGTCAGTGCTCTGCGGAACAGTTGCCCACCTTCTGCCTATGGTTTCAACGTTGCCTCTTCCTGTCTGTTTCAGTGCTGCTGATTTTACAACCAGAGAAAACCCCTGGATGTTCGGGTCCCGGGTATTTGACCGAACAGTTTAAATTTTGGGTTTGGGTACCAGAACAGTAGCTTCATCCGACCCAGGACCCCATTCACTTGAATTGGGGGCCCAAACATCCAGTGTTTGCCACGCTGTCTTGTTCATGACAGCACGGCAAATACTGCCTCTGAACGGCTGTAAAATCATTACCACCGGTCAGACAGCCTCTGTTCCGATATTTGCAAATGACAGCATGAGCATGCAGCTGCGATAGAAAGTAAAACGTTTACCTCCGGTCAATGACGTTGGCTGATGGGACTACTATTCCCATCAACCTACTCTAACAGTCTCTATTAATAGCGAGAGCAGGTGCTGTTGATGGGAGTATTCATCAGTTAGCGCCTGCGCTCTAAGTAATTTAAAAAAAACAACAGCCTGAGTTCCCCTGTATTTTTGATAGCCAGCCAGACAAAACTGACAGCTGAGGACTGAGGGGTTAGTAAATTTATTGAATGTGGTTTTCAGCTCTCTGAGAGGTGCAGTTTTTAAAATGGTTTCTCTTTTGGCCCCTCAAAATTGCTTTAAATGTGATTTGGTCAATAAATTTTTTTTTGCAAATTTTGTTTGAAAAATCAGAAATTCCTGATAAACTTTGAACTCTTCTAACTTCTTAGCAAAAAAAAAGGGTTTAAAAAAGGATACTGATGTTAAGTAAACATGCTTTAAATGTAAATTATTTTGTGTGTTATAACTACCTGTATGAAGGGCATAAAAAAACAAAAATTAAAATGTTAAAAATTGCAAAATCTTCTAACATTTTTTTTCACAAATAAATTAAAAAAATACGGAAATTTACCACTAACATGATTAAAATATGTCACAACAAATCAATCTCAGAATCACTGGGACAAGTTGCACTAAAGGATTAAAAATATGTTGCATAGAAAAGTCTTTCTATTGTATAGAATGTGTACAATGGAAACCTTGTAAATGTGCAAACAAAACATAACATTTAAGCAGACCTACTACAGCTATATATTATTGTCTAAAATGTAATAACTTATATTTCATAGGAGTCTACACTGTTTAAGAATAGCACCTATAAAATTATGAAATACTTATCTAACAAAATACTAGATCATTTGGCAATATCCGCTCATTAGCTATGGATATACTTTAAAAATAGTGCCAAGCATGTGAATGATTTCTGGGATTCAAGAGTTTGGCATTTCTCAAGAGAAAGCAGTTTTAAATATTAATAACCTACTAGATATTATTTGCAAACAGAAGAAAACAATAACAAAGTTCTGCAAAAATTTTAGCTTAATATATAGCTGATATTTAAAGCCAAAATAGTCCTAATTATCATACACATATGATGTATACTGTATGTAGCAATCTTCTACTATGTTTTCCCTAAACTAAGATTCTGAGGTTGATCTGTTGACAAGCATGATATATATGGTGTTATAAAACATAAAAAAAGAAAAGGATAACTAAAATTGGTGTCTTTGAAAAAGTTAACACAAGTCAGGTTTCTAAATATGCAAATTAATCTAATTATATTGTGTTTATTTACTATTTGAAAGTTAAATAGGAAAAAATCTAAAAGTCAATGGCTAACAATTATTAAATGTGGTTTATGTTGCCAGAGTTAAAGTTACAACTGAGCAAATTTATTACACTATTGGCTAAATCTGTCAAACATATCACTACTACTACTTTTCAGACTGGTTATAATGCTGGCAGTATTTAACACCAATGTCTGTGTGGATTTATGTTTTTAATAAACCTAATTGGAATAAGTTTGGAGTTTGGAGGTTCATGTGCTTGTATCATACAGTACTCTTTCATCAGCATTTCCTGTATATCTGCTTGATAACAGGATTGTGCCTGTTGAATTGTTTTATCCTGCACAAAGGCAGTCATTTTAGCACTAATAAAAAGAGCTTTCAGCAGCTTGCTGACATCCCATTCAAGCAGAAAATCAGTTTACCAGAGGCCCATGTACCTGAAATTCTAAAATACATATTAAGTGGGTCAGAAAAAAAATTATCTTTGAAGCAATATTATATAAGTGTGTATATCAGTAGCTAAGCTACGGGGGGGCGGAGGGGGCCATTGCCCCGGGCCCCGTCACATACAGGGACCTACTGGTAGACATGGCCACTTATGTCATGAGGCCGTGTCTGAGGTGCAGGGAGAGAGCAGCACAATGCCGGCTCCCCTGTCTGACAGACTGCACAGCGGCCAGTTGCAGAGCCAGAGTCTCAGTCCCTGCAGTGTGCTGCTTTCTCACCCGAGAAGCTCCTTCCTGGCCACAGCAGCTGCAGTTACTTTCTGTGCAGAGTCTAATGGGCTCAAGCACGCTGGGTCCTAGTGCCCTCCTCACATGGACACTTCATGGTCCTGCCTCACTGTGCCTGCAAGCTTCATCAGTAAGTAGGGAAGGAATTGATTACATTCGTTTAGTTTGAACATCTCATGGTCACTGTGGGTTGAAATGTGAGA
>VIAB01016314.1:28652-38781 GCA_009801035.1 Oophaga pumilio
CCTGTCTCCTCTGAGAAATCCACTGCCAGCAACTTATTTCCGCAAAAGCATCATCCATTGGAAATCCAATGTGCAGATACTTCTCCGTCAACATTATTTCAGGAAGACTCAGGATACCCCATACATCCTATACATATTAGATTGTAGACCAATATCCTTGGGTTCATTTACTTTAGGCTTCTGGCTTTAATCATCAGTAACTTATTTATTTCCATAAGCAGAGCTTTTCAGAGACAGGATGGGTCACTGTTCCTGATCGGTCGCACAAACCAATTTTACATTCTTTAGTGCTCACTTGCCACCAGGATCAATTTCATAGGAAGCCAGTTAGCTTATTACTATATCGTTAGTGTTGGACAAAACTGAAGAACCCAGAAAAAACTGATGAAGCACAGTGAGAACATGCATAACCCCATGCAGATGTTGCCCCCGGTCAGATTTGGATACCAGACCCCAGTGCTTGCCCAGAGCTCCCATATTATTACAGCTGTAGACACCTGTGTTTCTCGCTATAATTACAAGACTTAATCGGACACCACCATCTAAACTGTTAGATTTTATTTTTAACATGTAATAGCACCAGGGAATTTCCCTTTTTGACTTGAAAAATTCTTTTGCTCGACTGTTGCCACAAGAGCATTCGTCGGCGGATGGAGTGACATCATGAACTTTGCACTGTTTGCTCGATGTGTAAAAAGTTGCAGGACTCAAAACAAGAACATTTATTTACATCTCCAATACAACAAATTATCTCTCTTTTAATCGGTTAATGTGACAGAGAAGCTGCTGATTTCCTCCCTCTAAAGTGTTCAGCAATTATTTCCTAATCTGTACATTGTTGCTTTGTGAGGTCTTGAAGAAAAGACTCAATAATCGAGTTTATAACAGTCAAACCAGCCCTGTCTCCATAGGTGCTCAGACAGACTCCAAACACAATGGAAACCACTGAAGGGTATATTGATTTAACGACGTCTGATAAGAACTGAGGCACCAAGCAACATGTTAAATTGGATGCACACTATGGTGAGTATGTGTTATCAGTCCTGGCCTTGACAGGTTTGACAATAAAGGATCTCACTCTCAGACATCAATACCATGGATTAGCCCTCCATGAGACTTGTCAACTACTGCCAAGTTGTTAAGTGTGAACTAATTTAAAGAATGTTAAGGTGGCCATAGTAATTAAGTGATTGTCTCAGGGTGCCTATGCCTCAGGACACCTAACAGTCACATCTTGACCAGAGTCTGAAGGCCCCCATGCACAGTAGATGTCTGTCTGCCGAGTAATGCTTTGGCTGATCATTCACCCAACAGCCAATTCAGCCAAGTCTCACACACACAGGATCGCTCGTTCAACTGAACGCTCTTGTGTTCTCTGAGAAACTCACCAATGGACACATCGGCCGCTGGCTTATCTACGTGATAACAATGTGATCGACAGTCCAGAAGTGGACATCTCTCTGGATGATCAGTCGTCTGGCTTTTCCATACACATTAGACAGTTGGCTGAACCTATCAAGCGTTTCAAGAGGAAGATACGTCAGGAAACAGGATTTTTTTTTCCTGGTGCATCTTTTTTGTATTTTTTTTAGTTGTTTCCTGACTACTTTTTCAATATTTTTGACAGACAGCATATTTTTTTGTGTTTCTGGGTTGTCTTTTTTGTACTGGTGTTTTCTAAACGTTTTTCAATGATGAAGAAACTGCTAGCTGGTGTTTCAAGCAAGAACTGTGCCATAAAGCTCAAAAAGATGCCTGGGATGTCTCCCGAGCATCTTTTAAAGGGAATCTGTCACCCCATTTTTTTACTATCAGCTGTACCCACCGCCATCAGGGGCTTACATACAGCATTCTGTAATGCTGTAGATAAGCCCCCGATGTCACCTGAAAGAGAAGAAAAACTAGTTATATCATACTCACCCAGGGGCGGTCCGCCGTCCGGTCCGATGGGCGTCGCGGTCCGGTCTGGCATCTCCCATCTTCTAGCAAAGCCCCCTCTTCTTCGCTTCCCGACCCGGCGCAGGCGCACTGCTCTGCTCTGGTGACGACAGAGCAGAGTACTGCAGTGCGCAGGCGCCGGACCTCTCTGACCTTTCCCTGCGCACTGTCGGAGCCGCGACGGGAAGCTAAGAAGAGGACGTCATCACTAGAAGATGGGAGGTGCCGGACCGGACCGCGACGCCCATCGGACCGGACGGCGGAACGCCCCTGGGTGAGTATAATATAACTCGTTTTTCTTCTCTTTCAGGTGAAAACGGGGGCTTATCTACAGCATTACAGAATGCTGTAGATAAGCCCCTGATGGCGGTGGCAACAGCTGATGGTCGAAAAATGGGGTGACAGATTCCCTTTAAACCTTCCGATTTGACTTACTGTATATCATATTGTCTTCAGAGTAGAAAAATGCCTGAAGAATGGTCAGGTCACTTCTTTTAACGATTTGACGTCTTTAGAAACTTAAAGCAGCCAAAAGATGCTCAAAAGACTGAACGTATAAACAGTACAGCAAGTCATTTTTACATTGATTTGCATACGTTCATTTTTTGCAGTGTTTAGATAACACTTTTTCAGTCGGGTTTCGTTGCGGAATCCCCCTGAAAAAGACAATGTGTGCATAATTCCTTAGACTGCAAATGTTGGACATGTGAAACTGACCTAAGGGAAACCTACACAATATGAGGCCAGGGTCACACGAACTTATAAATCGGATTAGTACTATCCAATTTTTTTATCGGATTGCCGACAGGAAAATGTTATTCGACGGGGCAGTGCTGTTGTCCCTTTTTTTTCATTGACAGAATTTGTATGTGAAAAAAAATAGAAACATACTGCAATTATACTCCGAAATCCAAAGACACCAATTCAAGTCTATGGGTGCATGAAAAACATCGGCCTGCACTCAGATGTCATCTGAGCACAGTCCGATTTCTGCGGACTCAAACAATAGAGAAGTTGGAGAAATTTTGTTCTCCATCTTCTCCTTAGTGTGATCCAGTTCCCTCTTCAGAGAATCTACGGTCGTGGGACCCGGCCTTAGGCAGGTGAATGATCTGGCTGATTGATATATTTGCACATTTCAAGCTAGTTATAGATGCAGATATTGCTGTGGATGGCAATTTGCGTCCACATTAGGTCTGATAGTCCTGCGATTGACCGAAAATAGAATTTAGTTACTAGAATCTAGTTCAGCCTCCGGTTTAGAGACTGTAACTTTAGGAGGCCATATGTCCATACAGGGGTAAGATGGAATTCATATTTTTAATGTACACTTAGGGAGCCTTTGAAACTTTCTCCATTTAATAATTATGTGTTGTTAAAATGATTGATTACGACAGATGGAAATTGTTCTTGGTGGTTACTGATTAAAACCTATGATTATAATGCTCGTTCAGCTATCAGATGAGAACATGCAAGAACAGCAAGTAAAGTAAATAAGATTTGCAAGAGAGTAGGAACGGTTTCTACCTCCAAAATAGTTTTCATCTTTACTGAAATCTTGTAACTCGTTCACCTTTTTGGATGGAATTTTTCACCAGGACATAAGAAAAACAAGCCAGCCGCTGGGCGCATTCCCCCACTACTTCCTTCCCAATATGTTATTTGAAGGCCCCCACTCAGCAGATTGGCCAAGCAGGACCAAACGACCTTCACATTTGAAGGCCCCACACAACATACACTAAAGTCGGCAGAACCTGCTCATGTTGGCAGGATCGGCCTACAATCTAAGGTCGCATACACCTTAGCTAGGCCTCCAATCTCTCCCCTGAATAAATAATGTAGAGGTAAAGAAAGGTCGCCACATTGGAACTAAAGCATAAGACACACAATATAATAGTTCCTTGCTATCTCCTGGTAATTGAAAATGCCTGAGCCAAACGCGAGTTGAGCTGGTAATAAGTAAAAAAAAAAAATGAGGACAGACAATGCAATATACAGTATCATTCTTGTATATGCATGGTCTGTCCTCTTCTACTTTTTTTTTGTTTTATTTGGTACCAGCAGCACTCCTCCCATTTGGTCCACACTTTTTTAATTCGTAGCAGACAATGTTGATAAAATAAAATGCCACAGCAGAGAAAAAAAATAAAAGTGAAAAACTATATCCAAAGTCTTGAAAGTGAACAATATCTGTGTGCCAGTGTATGGTATGTCACGGTGGTAACTGGCCTGTCTCCTTAGTGCTGACCCACTCACCTTGGTCACCACGCGTCTTCTTCTTGGTCAGACCAGCTCACTGAATTTTGCCTCTTGCAGCACTACTCTGCACTGCTGCATCAGCATGTAGCTTCCATTTGCCCTTAGGGGTGAGTAGCCGGTCTCTGTAGGAATGTAACCCTGCTGTGTCCTACAGAGATTAGGTTTCCCAGACTATCCCATACCAGCAGGTTCTATATTGGGCAGCTCCTCCTACCACTCTTTGACCCCACATTGCTAGCACATTGTTTAAGCATGCCACCATATTATGTCTCAGGTTAACTACCAGGCTTATCCCATCCTGTCTGACCTCTCTGCTCCTGACTTTGGTTACGTGTATAGAACTTGTGCTGCCTGTCCCAACCTCGGATTGTCTGACCACTTCTTTATTTTTGCCCTCCTGTACATTGTATCTGAACCTCTGATCGACTGCTGTAGTCCTGGAGTCTGCCCTGGAGTGTTATCATTTGTCTACCTAATAGAAAAAGCAAGGGAGACACAAAGCGCAATAGGGTCTTATCCGATAGTAAGTTATCACTTTTTTAAGTAGGAAGCTGCTCACCTGGTATTAGGTGGTTAAAGCACATGTAGGAGAGGCTGCCGCAGATCCACAGGTCGGTCAACGACTCGACAATACAATGCACTGCAGAAAATATGTGGATTCCAGTCCGCGCTGCCCAAATAATAGATTTCTAAGACGTAGTAGCAGTTAAGAAGTGGTTTAATCTACGCGTTTCAGGGTGAATACCACCCACCCCTTCTTCAGGAAAATACCACATATAGCTTACCACATGTGGTATTTTCCTGAAGAAGGGGTGGTATTCACCCTGAAATGCGTAGATTAAACCACTTCTTAACTGCTACTACATCTTGGAAATCTATTATTTGGGCAGCGCGGACTGGAATCCTCATATTTTCTGCAGTGCATCAGTTGTCTACCGGCAGCCCAACCTATCCTCACCATCAGAGGCTCCAGTGAAGACCCAGTAGACACTTAGTCATGCCCTTCCAGGTTAAGCCTGGCCCCTGGTTACAAACACATGAGCCATGCACACAGTGAAAAAGCCTGTAGGAACAGTGTTCACACCACCGGAAGACTGAAACATAGAAAAGCACAGTAAAACAAACGTATAAAAATACTCTGTTGTAAAAAAGTAACAGTAAACAGAAAGTGCTAGTATAAAGATGATAAAAAACAGGGTATTTGGTTGATACTTTTTTTTGCAAAAAATGTATACTAAGCCGCTCTACCAAACGTCAAGGTAACCCGTATCAGAGCAGTCCCTGACTAATGTGTTTAATCCCTAACTGATGTATTTAAAAACCTGGTATACTATACACATGACCAGGTTATTAAATACATCAGTTATGGATTAAACACATTAGTCAGGGACTGCTCTGATACACGTATACCTTGACGTTTTGTAGAGTGGCTTAGCATACATTTTTGCAAAAAATGTATCAATCAAATACCCTGTGTTTTATCATCTTTTACTAGCACTTTCTGTTTACTGTTACTTTTTATATGTTTGTTTTACTGTGCTTTTCTATGTTTCATGGCCCCTGGTTTAGTGGGTCCACACCCACCAGAGTTACATTGTGCTTGGTACAGCATTACATAGCAGATTATTCCTTCCTACATATAATGCTTCCCAGGAGAATAACTCAACAATATGACTTCACATGGATTATATCTGTATGTCATGTCAGTAGTATACTAAGGTATGGTAAAACCCCAAAGTGAGGAGCTGGGGTCTTGGGTTTCAATCCCACCAAGGACAACATCTGCAAGGAGTTTGTATGTTCTCCCCATGTTTGTGTGGGTTTCCCACATGTCATAGACATACTGATAGGGAATGTAGATTGTGAACCCCAATGGGGACAGAAATGACTATGTCTATAAAGTGCTGCGGAATATGATAGGGCTATATAAGCAAGTAAAATAATACTGGCCCTATTTGGCCTAGCAAAACCAATTAATGCTTCTTAGCTGGTTTATATGTGGCATTTAGAAAGTTAATGTCCAAGATAAACTTCATCAGACACGTATGTGATCCATTTCTCCACTGAATCGGACAAAGCTAAACACTCAGTCATCCAAGTACGTGAGACCTTTCTCTACCTGAACTACAAAAAGAAGCAAGACAAAAGGTTCCTTATTGATTCTACATCCTGGTTTATTGGGCAGCGAGCCTTTCACTCTGAGATAAAGTTCTGTTTTCTTTGGACAATTCAATATTGTTAATGAAAACAGAAAACTTCCTTATGATTTGACTATATCCTTGTAAAACCTCAAATACATTTTTTTCAGTACATTTTTTTTCCAAAGAAATGTACCGCAGAGCACAAATATAAAAATGGCCTTAATGCAAACTTGTCATCAGGATTTTGCTAAGTAAACTACAGACAGTGTCAGGTCAGCGCTGTTATCCTGAATAAAATATCTTGATTGATGAAATCTGTTTTGTGGTTGTTGTTTAATCTTTATTTGTAGTTTTCAGTTAATGAGATATTTTCGTGTTTTGGGGCGGCCTGTGGGGTGGGGGTCATTATGTGGTGCTCATCATAGAAATTCATCTGTATGGCTTATGACAGGTCACTGATCCTTCAGTAACCTGCCCCCTATTTTAAATACTGTGCTAGCGCAGTTCATATTTTGGTCTTTAAAAAAAATATAGCTACAGCAAAATGACACCGGTAGCGGCGCCTATGTAGTAGCATCTATTGCATCGTCGGCACATTTTGTTGGAAGAAAAATAAATTTGGCTGCAGCAAAATGGTGACACATGCGCAGTAACATCTATCGCTATCATTCGGCAAGAGATAGATGCTACTGTGTATGCGCCGCCACCTAAGCCATTTTGCTGTAGTTACATTTTTTTTTGAAAGACCATAATATGAACAGCACAAGTACCATATTTAAAGTAGGCGGCAGGTCACTAAAGGTTCAGCGACCTGTCATTTAAGCCCAATGGGATAAATATGATAGCAGAACACCAAAAGAAGCCCCACAGGCTGCCCCGAAACATGAGAATCTCCATAACTGAAAACTGCAATTACATGTTAAATAACAACCACAAGACAGATTTAATCTACCCAGGTATCATTTTAATCAGTATAACGGCGCCAACCTGACAAGGCCTGTAGTGTGCTTAGCAAAATCCTGATGACCGGTTTCCTTTAAGAAGCAACTTGTGTGTGGGTGAAGTTCGGACCGTCATGGCCTTCTTCACATTAATGAAATGTGTGTTGGATAAATATGGTAATAATTTACAAACTCTATATTGTGATTAAGCCTTTATTTAATGGATGGCAATACACTAATTAAGAAGAGCGACTGCAGGACATCTTGTCCATTTTGGGATGCTTTATGTCATCTCCGTCCCCCTCTGTTATCTGGATGAGATGTGGACTATGAGGGCCTAAATGGTTAGTACAGCCCCTTATCCTTGAATGAATGTTCCCTGAGAGACAGTCTCCTTCTTTTCCCCTTTTGTTCCCGGAGGTGCTCATTCTGCAGCGCTGTCTGGCATGAGAGATGTCTGACTCCGTCTTCCAAGCAGTATGTGCCAGGGCAGCGCAGGAAGGGGGGTATTGGCTACAATCCCTTATTTCTGGGCTCAGTACTCATCTCTCTTCTCCAGCTGTGGTGGTGTCTGGAGGTTGGCAGGATTGCTGGACCTTTTCAGTCCCCTTCTATTTTGGAATTTTAGCGTTTCACCATTGGTCGTAGTTCCAAAAAAAAGAACTGTTCACAGTGTAATTTATACATCATCTATCTCACCCCAATCTTAATTCTGTTAATGACGGGATCTTGTTGGAAGATGCCTCGGTCTCCTTCGACAAGGCGGTCGCACTAGTCCAGGAGGCTAGAACCAGGGCTCTTTTAGCAAAATTTGATATCGAATATGCTTTTCACCTGTTCATCCTAATTGCTTTCATCTCTTCGGTTATCAGATTGATGGTTGTTATTTCAACATGTGCCTCCTAATGTGTTGTTCCATTTCTTGTTATTATTTTGAACTTTTTCGTTATTTCCTGGATTGGGTTATTAGACTTGAGACTGGTAACAGGTCCATTACCCATTATTTGGATGATTTTCTATTTGTGGGTCCAAAAGATTCGGAAGCATACCAACTATTATTAGAACCTTTAACAATGTGTCACTCGTCGTTTCAGTGTCCCTTTATCCACAGAAAAAAACGTTGACCCTATTACTACCATGTCTTCCTTAGGACTTGAGATTGATATCGTGGCAATCGTTTTCCATTTTATCTGTGTAAAGAATTGAGAAGCTTATACATCCGATCAATGGTTTTTGTTCCATATAAAAAGTTACACTCCAACAATTGCTATCATTACTGGGTCTGCTGTCTTTTTCTTCAGAGTCATGCCTGTTGTCAAATTTCTTTCACCGCACTTTTCATTCATTATCAGCAAGAGGGGCGTCTCTTCCCGGTCTTTTGCGAACTTAGAGGTTTAGAAAACCTTCTTGGTTTCTTTTAAAGGTCGCTCTTGTTTCATGCCCCCTGTGGTCTCTAACCAAAATCTAAATTTATTTTGCGACCTAGTGGGATCGTCAGGTTTTGGTGCAATCTTTGGTGATCAGAGGTGTGTAGGCTCATGGCCCGATTCGTTGAAGGACCTAGGATTTTGCGAAAACCTCACCTCAACTTTTTCCTATTGTTGCAGCAGTTGAAATATAGGTTGGCCATTTTGCCAATATAGTGAGTTTTTGAAGTGATAACCTTAATTTGTCACATACGGATGGATCTCTCTTTACAAAATTTCAGTTTCAGGTGATTTTTCGTAAGATGTTTAGAAACTGTGGGAGTTCAGTGATACTGATTACGGGACACATTATTTACGAATTGGGGTTGTTATGGAAGCCATCAGGGCCACTTTATCCGAGGCAGAGGTTCAAAGGATTGTGAGGTGGGGTTTGGCTTGTTTTATAAGATATATCAGATTTTATTTATTTTATTTTTTCTTTATTTTGGATTTTTTAGGTTCCATCAAGTCATCTCTGTGAATGTTAGGCCATTTTTACATACGGTAATCAGGGCAGCACAGTGGACTGAATTTTGCCCAGGTGGGAAAAACCTGGTTTTTCGGGGCATTGATGTGATTGGAGAGGCATCAGAGGCTGTAATGACCTCAAGTCTTACCTGAGCTTGTCAATATAAGGGAGACATGTTGCTGGTCCAGTGATATTGGATTTCCATGTGGATGTTAACGACCTTTGTTACTACAAAGCAGACAAATTGATAATGATGATGATATTGGACCTGGAATCTTTTTCCAGTTTTTTCCTTGAACTCTTCCTGGTTTGGTCTGAGAGCTGTTGGTGGTATGGCGGATTTGCGGTCATGGTTTACTGTAAAAGGACAGATGTCCAAGTTGGTGTCATGGTAAGACATCATCAGCTTGAAGGCGGCAGTTCATCCCTGCTAAGGTCGTATAGCGTTCATCTTACAGATATTACAAAAGTGAAATGAATCTGGCACTCTTGTATAATGCTGAACAGAAAATTGAAATTTTATTATCATAATCCAACATGGGTAACGTTTCAGTCGTTTGTCTCGACCTTCATCAGACTGGGATAAACAAACAAACAAAATAATAAAGAAATCAGAATTTGCCTTCAAAAGGAAATACTGTCACAATTTGCTCGTCATGAAAATAATAAGATTGATAAGATACAATGTAATGGTAAACATGACTATGAGCAAAACTATGAGCATGGCGGAAGGATTTAGTTATGACACTTAATAAGAAACATGTAGATATATACATATACATATATTTTCATTGCATCGGTTTCATAGTAAACTAAAATATGACCTAGAGAACAGCATGAAAAATTGAGAGAAGGAAGGAGACATGGGTATATGTCTCGCTTACCAGATTATGAGGATGACCAAGAGGATATCTG
>VIAB01016316.1:36829-47089 GCA_009801035.1 Oophaga pumilio
TTAACCAGTTAATGTTTTCTTGTGGAAAACCTGATGCGGCCCAGACTCTCCCATGGTCCTTTACCAGATTGACAATACCATCCTACATATGTCTGCTTTAGCTTGGCTGGTTGTCAAAAATGGGAGGGATCCCATGCCATTTTTTAAGTTATTTAAATCATTATAAACAAGGTAGTGACCCCTCTATTCCTGATGACCAGTCTTGAAATGCTGACAGCTGAGGGTTGTAGGTTGTATCTAGATGTGTGATGAGCACCTTGAAACCCCAGGTGCTTCACTGAAGTTTATATTGTTGAGCTGTAAAAATAAAAAAAAATCACATTTTTCCCACAAAAATTATTTTTAGGTACAAAGTTTGAATTTTAATAAGAGTAACAGTGGAATTGCACCATGCAATTTGTTGTGTAATTCCACCTGACTACACAGATGCCCAATATGTGGAGGAAAACTACTGTTTTGGTGCACGGCAGGGCTTGGAAGGGAAAGAGTGCCATTTGACTTTTTGAATGCAAAATTTGCTGGAATAATTAGTGGACTCCATGATGTGTAGAGCCCTTGGTGTGCCTAAGCAGTAGAAACCCCACACAAGTTACACTGCTCTGATACGGGTATACGTTGGCGATTTGGTAGAGCGCCTTTATTTGCACTTTTTGCAAAAAATGTATTAACCAAATGCCCTTGTTTTTCCATTTTTTTATTGGCACTTGCTGTTTACTGTTATATTATATTCTTTTTGCAACAGAGTATTTTTGGTTTTGCTGTGCTTTTTTGTCTTTTCAGTTTTCTGGTGGTGTGAACAGTGTCTCTACAAGCTTCTTCACTTTGTGCAGGGCTCATGTTTTTCTGTTTTCAACCAATTATTTTCTTGTTTCCACAAGAACAGGGAGTTCTCCACCCCTCCCTTATGAGCCCTGCACATTATATTCTTTTTGCAACAGAGTATTTTTGGTTTTTCTGTGCTTTTTTTGTGTTTTCAGATACCCAATATGTGGAGGAAAACTACTGTTTGGGCGCACGGCAATGCTTGGAAGGGAAAGAGTGCCATTTGACTTTTTGAATGCAAAATTTGCTGGAATAATTAGTGGACTCCATGATGTGTAGAGCCCTTGGTGTGCCTAAGCAGTAGAGATCCCACACAACTTACACCATTTTGGAAACTAGACCCCTCATGGAACTTATCTCGATGTATGGTGAGCACCTTGAAACCCCAGGTGCTTCACAGAAGTTTAAACCGTAAAGCCGAAAAAATAAAAAAAAAATCACATTTTTACCACAAAAATTATGTTTAGCTCCAAATTTTGCATTTTCATAAGAGCAACAAGAGATTTTGCACCATGCAATTTGTTGCGTAATTTCTCCTGAGTATGACGATACCCAATATGTGCATGATAAGAAAGTCAGCACTCACCCTTCTTTTATAAGAGACTTCAGTCCTTTTTAATTTTCATTATTGGACATCTGGCAAAAAAGTGCAAATGTGCTAGCAGCATGGTGGCAGGTGCAGAAATTTCATAAGAGACATGAGGGACAACGAACGTTTCGCACTAGTTTGCGCTTCTACTGGTCCATGTTACTATGTGAAACCACCTCATTGCCTTTAAACCAGAGTGAGGTAAGTGAAAGACTTGGTAAATACAATTACATTGATTAAACATCACATGTGTACACGAAGAAAAACATCACAAAAAACAGACAGATCTAACTTGTCATTTAGGCCTAGAGGACCCTGTGCTTCTGTGTCTAAAATCCATTTTGCTTCTCTTTGCAGAAGCAATTTATTGCAATTGCCTCCTTTTAGTGGATTTTCTACATGTTCAATATCTGCAAATTTTAACACATTAGGATCTGCATTGTGGTAATCATGTATGTGTTTAATGAATCTCACTGACCCTTTCATTGTAGTGATAGAAAGGAAATGTTCCCTGAAGTGTGTGCAAAGTGGCCTAATTGTTTTCCCTATATAGTAGAACTGACAAGGGTATAAAATTGCATATACCAAGTAATTCGTATGACACATGATGAGATCTTTTATTACATGCGTAATTTTACCTAATTTTAAAATCTTCCCTGTAATCCGCAGCCGACAGTACTAACAATGTCCACAACAAAAATTACCTATTGGTTTAATATCTGTTAACCATGTAGATGTTTGTATATATCAGCTGTAAATCGTTTTCTTACTAGTAAGTCGCCAATATTTTTATTTCTTCTATAATTAACTAACGGTTTATTCTGAGCTACAGTACTAAGGTCTCTATCACTTTCCAATAAATGCCAGTTTTTTTCTGATCGCATTCTTTATCAAACTCATCTTTGGGTTATTTTTAAGACTCTGGGCTTAAATGACAAGTTAGATCTGTCTATTTTTTGTGACATGTTTTTCTTTGTGTACACATGTGATGTTTAATCAATGTAATTGTATTCACCAAGTCTTTCATTTCCCTCACTGTGGTTTAAAGGGAATGAGATGGTTTCACATAGTAAAATGGACCAGTAGAAGCACAAACTAGCGCGAAACGTTCGTTGTCCGTCATGTCTCTTCCTATGAAATTTCTGCACCACCCACCACGCTACATGTCCAATAATGAAAATGAAAAAGGATTGAAGTCTCTTGTGAAAGAAAGATTAGTGCTGACTTTATTTTCATGTACATTATAGTGAAACTCCAATTTTCCTTGCCTTTGCACTGCCCTTCATTGGAATAATAGAGGTTTCAATTTACTGGCAAGTGCCTGCTGCACTGGTGAAAGTGCTTCAAAATTCGGTGCTTCAACCCTTGCATTAATAATACCCAATATGTGCGTTTGGGCGCACGGCAAAGTTTTGAAGGGAAGAAGCTCCACTTGACTTTTTGAATGCAAAATTTGCTGGAATAGAGGATGCCATGTCTCAATTGGAGAGCCCCTGATGTGCCTAAACAATGAAAACCACCCACAAGTGAAAACATTTTGGAAATTGTACCCCTCAGGGAACATATCTAGATGTGTGGTCAGCACCTTGAAATCCCAGGTGCTTCAAAGAACTTTATACCGTTGAGCCGCAAAAGTGAAAAAACATGTTTTTCCCACAGAAGTGACTTTTATATCCAAGTTTTGCATTTTCATAGGGGTAGCAGGAGAAATTGCATCATACATTTTGTTGTGCAATATCTCATGAGTACATCGATACACAACATGTGAGGAGAACTACTGTTTGGGTGCACGGAAGAGATTGGAAGGGAAGGAGCAACATTTGAGTTATTTAGTCCTGCTAAAGACTTTTTGTGCTTACTTAAAGGGAACCTGTCAGGTCCCCAATGCTCCCTGAACCACCAGGAGTTGTGTCTGCATATACATATATATATATATATATATATATACCCTGCCAAACAGTCCCTGTATTACATTACTCTCATAAAATATTTCTAAAGTCCATTTATGGAGCCAAAAATTTGCTGGGAAATTTTAACTGCTTACATCAATACCCCAGATCTGGTCGAAAACTACTTTTGAGGCACAGTACCAAGCTCAGAAGGGAAGGAGAGCCATATTACAGTGCTGATTTTGCTGCACTGGTTTGAGAGTGCCATGTCATATTGGCAGAGCCATAGAGACCAGAGCAGGAGAACCCTCCACAAGTGAACCCATTTTACAAACTACAACTCTCAATGAATTTATGTAGAGCTACAGTGATCATATTGATATCACAGGTGGTTCACACAATTGTATGCCATTGGGCAGTAAAGAAAAATAATTTACATTTTTACCACCAAGACTGAGTCTAGTCCCAATTTTTACATTTTCATACTTAGAAAATGGCATGGCACCAAAATTTGTCCCACAATTTCTGCTGAATATAAAAATACCCCATATGTGGCTGTATAGTACTGTTTAGCCACACAGCGAGACTCGGGAGGGACAGCGTGCTATTTGCCTCCTGGAGCGCAGATTTTCCTAGAATAGCTTGTGGACTCCATATACAAAGCCCCTAAGTGGTAGAAAAGCAGAATACCCCCTCAATTTACCCCATTTTGGAAATTATACCCCTTTTGAAATTTACCTACAGATGTAGTGACGATTTTGACTCCATTGGTGTTTTCCCGAAACAAGCAAAAGTGGATGTTGCCGAGTGAAAATTGCAAACTGCCATTGTAGTGAGCTGTATGTTGAAGTCACCAGTATGTTGTAGTGACCAGTACATTGTGACCAGCTCATGCTTCTTGAGACATGCACCTGTAAATTAGGCAGGCTCTCATCGCTACAGAAATGCCAAACATGTGGGTGCTAAATGTGGTTTAGATACACTGGGGCTCAGAAGGGACGGGGGCAGTTGGATATGTGAGTGCAGAATTTGATGAATTTCTTTTGAGGGGCAACGAGCCATTTTGCTTTTTCAGAACCTTTTTGCTACAAGTAATGTGGAAGCCCCCTATGTTTCCATTAATTGATGACAGACCTGAGTGAGTACTTCCTTTTTTATTGTGGATTGAGCTGAAGCTTTAATTGTGAACTTTTACATAGTAATTAGAATCACATTTATTATGTGCGCTACGTTGAGCACTTACTTTGAGGTTTACATCTTAAATCTTCGAATGATGTGATAGATGAAACCTCAGAGGGATCCATTTACTATAATCAGGCAGCAGAGTTTCTCTTGACTCCATCTTTCTTCTGTTCAGCATTGTCCTTATTTTCAGGAGTCCACAAAATTGTGGTCGATCGTGCTTTCATGCACACCTAGAAAGAGGACACCGCAGTCACCGCCATGTCACTGGTCCTACGGCTTTCATAGTGCCTCCATCTGCCTCATTACAGGGAACCTACTGTTGAGGGTTCTTTCTGAATAACGTATTTCTCAGATATACAAGAAAACCCAGCGTAGTCGCTCAGCGTAGAGCCCAGGATAAATGTGCTTTATGCATTACTATGATCTTTACCAGGCAGAATGAAAACTCAACAACAGGTGAAGAATTGGCTTAATTTATTTTTTACACCGTTCCTCATGCGGTATAAGTGATTAGATGACTTTATTCTTCGGGTCATAGCGATTACAGCGACACCAGATTTTTACAATATTTTGGCTGACAGAGTCATGTGACAGCTTCCTTTTTGTGGGAAGAGCTGACATTTTTTGATGGCTTTCTTTTCTGATTTTTGGGAGGCAGAATGAACGTAAGTACATATACGGCGCATGTCGGGAGGGAGTTAAAAGAGATATGGCCTCATGGCACAACTTTACAAATCAATAGTGGGACATCAAAGAAGAGCCACTAAACTGATAAGTGATCTGATAAGATCTCAATAATAAGGTAAAATTTAACCCTTTCCAGACATGGCCAGTTTCCATTTTTGCATTTTGCTCTTTTCCTTCCCTTCAAGAGCCACAGCTTTTTTTATTTTTATTTCCATATTAACTTATAAGGGCTTGTTTTTTTGGTGGATCAAATTGTACTCTTAAATATCACCATTCATTTTACCACATAGTGTAATGGAAAATGGGTATAAAATTCCACGAGAGGTGAAATTGCTGAAAGAAGCTAAATTTTGTTGTTTCTTTTTTGTAATTATTTTTATGGTGTATATTGTGTAGTCAAAATGATCTTGCAATATCATTCTTCTGATCAGTGCAATTATGGCGATACCAAACTTGTCAAGTTTTTAAAATTATTTTAATAGTGAAAAAAATTTGAAATATGTAAAAATATTTTAAGGGATTGTGGCAACATATTCTGAGACCTGTGACTTTTTTATTTTTCGGTAAATAGAGCTGTATGAGGGCATAATTTTTTGTAATTTAGATATAGAAACTTTTTTATGGTACCAAAAAATTCCAATTTTGGCACTAAGAATTTTTTTCTGTTTACGATGTTTACAAATTGGGCCAATTATATTGTATATATATTTCGATAGATTAGAGTTTTGTGGACACAATACTACTACATACGTGTTTTTTACATATTTCTGTTATCTTTATTTTTAATGGGAAAAAGGGTGGTGACTTGAACTTTTATGGTGACATTTTTTCATATTTTTAAAAACTTTTTTATTTACTTGTTACTATATTTATTAACAGAGATGTGTGAACGTGTTCAGAAAACGTTCACCAATCTCAAATTCGGTATGTACGTAGCACATGCTAACTCATGCTTGATTTCCTGAGCATTTTTACGCAAAGTTGTCAAAATTGGCAGCAGCAAAACAAGATGTCAGCTTTGTATATGTCCATATAAATAGCGGACATCTTATTTTGCTGCCGCTATTTTCTCAGTGTCACAATGTAGAGGCCAGCTCCTCCTAGTGCTGCTGATGTTGCAAGTGAACTTGTCAGTTAGCTAGATAGAATCCTGTCCTGTATGAAACCGATATTCCAGTATCTAACTAGATTGTGCTAAAACTGTGTTGCAGTCTCAGGATGCCCCATTTGCTAATCCAAATCATTTATGATAAAACTGTTTCAGTGAGAAATCCGAAGGCCAGATTTTCAATTAAAAATGGTGAGGCCTAAAATTGGGATGCACCCAGGTGGTAATTCAAATCATTTGTTAAAAAAATGTGTTTCAGTGACAAATCTGAAGGTCAGATATCCACTGAAAAATCATTAGGGTCTTCTGGCTGAACCTATATATTAAGCCTAACAATTTTTTAGTAGAAATCTGGCCTTCTGATTTCTCACTGAAAAACA
This sequence comes from Oophaga pumilio, assembly GCA_009801035.1. NCBI lineage: Eukaryota > Metazoa > Chordata > Amphibia > Anura > Dendrobatidae > Oophaga > Oophaga pumilio. The sequence continues at coordinate 43,490 of VIAB01016316.1, forward strand.
GTTGTTTGACAAACGATTTGGTTCATCAAATAGGGCTTCCTGGCTGAACCTCTATATTAGGCCTATTTGCTAAACCAAATCATTTGGGATAAAACTGTGTTGCAATGAGAAATCAGGAGGCCACATTGGCTCATCAAAATCCTTAGGTATAGGTGTTTTTCAAGCACACTATCTAAGAAAATAAATAGTGAATGTTCATTTAGTGACAGAAAAATATTTAGAATTGAGAGTTGGCTAACACAGTACTAAGATATACATCTTTACTGTATCATTTAGTGACAGGTAACTGACAGGTGGTGGGCCTAAGATTGTGAAATAGCAGGTTAAAAGAGGAGAAGGGTACACAGAACAGGAGTAGGAAGAAGAGAGGTGATGGTGGTAGGGGGAATAGAATTGGTGTTTGAAGTGTATGTTGGTTAGGTGTTAATGTTAGTGAAAGCTCAACTGAACAAACACCATTTCATCCTATCCAAAGACCACAGACAACATCTGGTACTGTCTGGGCTACTCAACGCCCATTCTTTGGCATCCGCACAGCGGTACGCATTTTAGATAAGGATCAGAAAGAGCATGTGCTCCAGTGGATGGCAAGCACTGCATCAAGTCGCCTCTCCTCCTCTTCTTTCACCTTAACATCACAAACAGTACAATCCTCAGAGCTGGCACCCCAATCAACCTTGTTTTCCCCACGTAACAAATTTCCAAAATGCCCAACTGACATTGGGGAACCACATTTTGCAGAGCTGTTCACACATTCTATTCCATAGGCATCAGAGTTTTGCTCCAAAGATTCACAGAATCAAGAGGAGGAGAGCATCTGCACCAATGCCCAAATTTTTTTGATGTTGGATCTGGGGCCGGATGAAGTAAGGTCTAAGAAGATGATGAGATCCTGATGAGACTCAGATACCAGAGGCGCATGTGGATTGAACTGTGGTTTCAAGGCAGGAAGAGGAGGAAGGTGACTCTCAGGGAGAGGAGTGTGAAAAAAGAGAGTATGACAATGAGGTTGTGGATCCCATTTGGTGTGAACCCACAGATACACAGCTGGATATCTCAGCAGAGAAGGTGGAGGAGGAGGTAGACGAGGAGGTTACGCTGCAGATTCCCACACAGACACGGAGTGATGCAACCACGTCAATCACTGCATCCTCACCCCAAACTCTGGCTATGGCCAGCATCGGTTGTGAGTGTGCAATTCACAGGGACAGCAAGGGTTGCCTAGCCTATGCCGGAAAGGATGACTCAACTTATGTTATCTTCCAAATTTGGAAAAAATAGCTCAGAAGAGGCAAAAATTGCAATGATTTGACAACTACATGCATGAACTAGCACATGCGCGATCAACATGGCTTAGTTTGGGAATATCACTGTGCTAAAATGCGGACTAGCGGGCCTCGCCATCCACCAACCGTTCCATCAACCATATCTGATGCTTCTTCCTCCACCATCAATGTGAAAGTCCACTTTTTTACCATCCAATCGGGATGATTAAGAGCCCGTCAGCTGTTACAAAAACAGCAGTCATGTCCATTTCTGTGTCACCTAGCACAATACATCTTTATCAATCCACCATAACTTATGTACCCGCACCTCACTCACAGTCCAGCAGTTTGTCCTCTTCTTCTTAATCCAACCTCTCTCAGCACAGCAGCTAGCCCTCAGTCCTGCAGTTATGGTCACGTAAAAGAATCTTTCCTCCTACACAAGCCAACGTTAAAAGCTTGCACTCCATGATCTCCAATCTTTTGGCCACAGAAATGTTGCTTTTCCACCTTGTGGACACGGTTTCAGAAATGCGATGGCTGTCACAGTCCTCCAGTCATTATTACTTCTCTAAGAAAGCTGTGCCTGCGCTACACCAGCATGTCGCACACAACATCTGTTTCCTGAAAATATCTATGTCGACCAGGGTGCATTTCACCCCTGACAACTGGACGAGCAAACATGGGCAGGGGTGTTACATATCGCTGACTGGGTACTGGGTGACTTTGGTGGCTATGGGCCCAGGCGGTCAAGGGGCTGCTCCACATGCCTTTGAATCCCCAAGGCTTGCGGGACAAATCTCTGTACCTAACACTTTCTCTACTGATTCTGGCTCCTCCATCTCCTCTAGGGCCTCCACCTATCCCTTCAACCTCTCACTTAATCAGACACACCTTCCAACAGTGCAGATAGAATCCCCACCTCTGTACTGTGCAGCCACAGCTCACCACAATCAGGCAGTGTTAAAATTAATATGTCTTAGAGATCACAGTCACACAATTCAAGAGTTGTGGACAGCTATTCAGGCCGAGATACAGCAATGGCGATCTCCACTAAACCTGGAGCCAGGGAAGGCAGTTTGTGATAATGGTGCAAAACTGGTGGTGGAGCTGTGCGGGGCAACCTAACACACAAGCCTTGCATGTCTCACTTCCTCAACCTAGTGGTAAAGCAATTCCTCTGCCTCGATGTGCTGCTGCAGAATGCACAGTCGATGTGTGCTCATTTCAAACAATTGCACCCCGCAGGTCATTGACTTGCAATTGCTACAGAGGTCTTTCGGTCAAACGGTTAACCTTTTGACTTGCGATGTTCCGACATGGTGGAATTGCATTCTGCACAGGCCTGCACTTACTTTCAATCAACTATCTTTGTTACTTTGCTTACATTTTTGAACTAAAAGTATTGTATGAAACTGATGATTGTGCTATCTGACTGTGGCTGGAAGAAAAAAATTGGAGGTGTTGCATAAGTTATCAGGGCTACCAATTAAAAAGGCTTGCACCACTCCCTTAACCACCAGGTCCTCATTTAAACTTCAATTCAAAGCTGAAAATGCTGCCCCAGACCTTGATACCTCATGCATGGCCCATTGCTTACTTCTGCTGAGACATGGGCAAATTTCTGATGTGGGTCCATTGATGCCATTTTTCATGGTGTCTGGCTCTGCCCCTAATTTTAACTGTTTGGGAAGCTTTTGTCACCCTTTAAGGTGTTGTGTATACATTTGGTTTTGTCTCCCATTGAGTTTAATGGAGTTCGGGTACGTTTGTCGAATATCTAAACGTTCGGTGAATCGAACCAAAGCAAAACTTAAAAGGTTTACTCATCTCTATTTATTAGTCTTTTTACTGGACTTGATCATGTGTAACATGTTTGCCTGTACTACATACAGCAATACCACAATATTGTTAGGCATAGTAAAAATCTCAATCTCCTATTAAGCTCGGCCACAGAGATGTTTCAAACGACCTACATGATGACAGACAGGAAGTTCTTCAGCAGATGCCCAGTTGTCATAGCAACCCATTGGCACCCTGTGCTTTGTCCCTATGCTGTCACACTAATAATGACACTATTAATGCTGAGTTTGAACGCGGCATTTATAACAGGATAACAGTGGTAAAACAATGGTGTCTTTCGTGAAGCCCCCTCAGAAGACTAAAGGGCATTCCCTCTGTTTGGAGAAATAAAAAAAAAAGATTTCATATCCAGACGTGACAGGTCAGCTTTACCATGTGAACTATTAATCTTCTAATCCAGTCTAAACAAGAACTAAAATTAGGAGGAAAAATTGGTTTATGATATATGAGGTTGTTTTATCCTCCTTTGCAC
>VIAB01016317.1:16287-27999 GCA_009801035.1 Oophaga pumilio
TTGTATGCTCCACTCAAAGCACCATTATACGGTTAGATTGAGGTTCAAGCCTATATGATTGGGGAGCAGAGCAGGAAGATGACTGGGAGGTCATAGAAATCATATGCCAGTACAGATACTGAGAATTTATTTTATGAGGATTGAAATGTGGGCGAGGGACGGTCAAAGGATGCAGAGTACAGAAACAATCAGCAGACAAGCACAAAGATTAGATAATATAATTTGAATATTTACTAACTAGTTTATGAAACAAAAGAAAGAATGGTAGGCAAACAGTGCATAAGTAACAAATACAATGACGGCAGAGTTATACGATTAACCCTTTTTATGCATCAATCAATAAAACAACAGTGTTGTGCCAGTACTTTTAGGAATCACCTACACGGAGCAGTTTTCAAAGTGTCTCTTACAGAAGAGGCCTTTTCTCCTAACTGGACCTCTATAAGGCTCTTTATATATTCGCATATATATTCAGATGTAAGATAGTTCCAGTACGTCCTGAAACTGAAGTAGAGCGGTCTTTGCTGGTCTGAGTCCCGAATAATCAGAAATGCCATCTTAAAGCTCTTAGGGAATGCCGTTCTCTCCAACGCAGGACTTCCCTAAGTCCTTAGAGATAAGGCCTCATGTGGCCTAGCCCAAGATACTGTGTACTAGATTGTCCCCACCGAGTAGGCTCATGTAAAGCCGAACAACACATCCCATAGTCACCAACAACAGACCCAGAGCCGCACCACCCTGTCCAGACATTCTCCAAGGATGAGCAGCTTTACTTCCATCTGGATTCTCCTTCAACTCTTCCCCACTGTCACTGCCATGCTCCAATTCTGACTTCTCACTGCTGCCCTCTACTGGCCAGATTATATATCACAATTCTCCAACAATACAGTAAACTGTGATTAACCCTTACAATGATTACGATATATAGCTAGTCTTATTTAGTGCCCCTTGTTTAGATATTCACACACTTAAAAAAGAGTTATAAGGGGCACATAGGTAACAATTGCAGTCTATCTCTGGGACTCCAAGGGGCATTTATATCCTCTGTCACACAAGAAGGCAGCTGTATTATAAATGGTATTAAGGACGTGGAGCTCCATACTACGAATTCTTTGGGGCTCAGTAGTTTCAAATTGCATCTCTGAAAGCTGCCTTTCTATCCAGCTTACAGAAATCTACAAACTTCACTACAAACTAGGATATGGAATATTCATTTGGATAAGTGGGTATTAAAGAGCTTGACTGATGTCTGTTCTTCAGGAGCACACTTCTCCTCTGCTAACTAGTTTCCTGCTTGCAGGAGGATAGTGCACTCCTGAAGATTGACATTTCAGTTTGGTGACATGGCTGAGCCCTCCTATGCTAGTAGCTGAGACAGCTTTGCTTCTGGAGCATTGGAGAAGTGCAGGGGCTCTGAAGTTAGCGGGATAAAGGAGCAAGCTGTACAGCAAATAGCTTGAGTGCACATCCTCATTGCTTAGGAGATCGGATTCTCCTTTTTAAATCAAGGGAAATTTTCTTCCTTTTCATGTAAATGGAATTTTTACATGCATGGAATAGTTTTACATGCATGTGATCATGGGTTACAAAAACTCCTCTTATTTGGTCTTCAATGTTTTGTTGGATCACACTTGGACCGAAAATACGGCCACGTGCAAAAGCCCTAAGATGCAAAGCCAATCAGTGACACATCCACCGAAGAAATCCTTCGATTTCAGCCACAAATTTCTGCCACCAAGACTGGATTTTATTCTGAGCTGCAAACATACAAACTTTTCAGAAAAATGTGGCTGAAACTTAGCACAAACATTTGCAGATTCCTTGCTATGTAATACTTACTTTTTCCTTTATGCCATCATCATTTACTCTATGAGGCACCACGTGTCTCATTTTTATGAAATAGTGAAAGCCTTGTAGCACATATTATTACCCTATAGCAGTATCTTTGAAAATATGGGATGTCCTTTCCCATTTGAAAGAACTACTGCTCCATGCACATACTTTTTCTTTATAAAAAGCTACATTTAGGAAGTTCTTGTCCCTGAAAAATGAGTCCTTGAAGAAAGATTTACATATTACAGCTGCCAGTCAGTAGTAAGTTTAAGCAGGAACAGCATGATGCAGAGCTCCCGTGAAACCTCACGGCGTGCCAACATTACCATTTCATTTGATTTAAGACATAGCCGGACAGGAGATGCCAATAGTGTTTATGAAAGTTTTTAGAGTTGTCCATGGCGTGCGATGAATCACGTGAGAACCTGTGCCGACTAGCTAGAAATACAGCACAGACTTATTCTCAGTCATTGATTGTGCAGAAAATGATAATGACACCAGTCACTTTACAGTCATTTCGTGAAACAAAAGAATCTCTATAATTGCAGACAATGATGGCTTTTTTTCGCAGAACCCATCACAGTTTTCACTAAGAGGAAAGAAAGTAGAGATCAGTCATCACAATATTTTGATTTCTTTGAAATTCCGACACTCTTAAAACTGCCGGGTGACAGTAATACTGAGATTTGTATTCATTTTTTTCTCTCTAGACACAACATCAGGAATGTAATGTATGGAGTAATACTGGAGCTATAAGTTCCTAGAATTTAACTTCTGAAAAAAAAATTATGTTTTTACAATTTTAATAAAGTATGAATTGCTCCAATGATGTCATGATATCTGTTTGTTTCACTCGACTCAGTTGGCAGGATACCACCTGAGTATTCAGGTAGATGGCTTCCTTGTCACTAGTTTGCTCCACTAAAACAATTTTGCTTTTCCAGCTCTGCTACATCTGGCCTCCACTAAAACAACTCCACTGTTCTAACTCAGCTGTATCTTGCCTCCAATAATCCAACTCAATCTTCCAGTTCTGGTACATCTGGTCTCCACTGCAACAACTCAGTTTTTCCAGCTCTACTAAATCTGGTCTTCATTACAACAAACTCTTCGGCTCCTGGTCTTCTATATCTGTTGTCCACTAAAAAGAAACTCTACTGTTCCAGCTCTGCTACATTTGGCTTTCACCCTTCACTACAAAAAACTCAGCTGTTCCAACTCTCCTACATCTAGTCTTAATTATAACAAGTCTGCTGCTCCAGCTCTTCTATCTCCGGTGTCCACTAAAGCAAACCATATTGTTCCAGATCTGCTACATCTGGCCTTCACTGCAAAAACTATTCTGTTCCAGCTCTCCTACATCTAGTCTCCACTACAAAAAATTCAGCTGGTCCAACTCTCCAACATCTAGTCTTAATTATAACAACTCTGCTGTTCCAACTCTGCATCCTGTGGTCACTACTCCAACAACTCTACTGTTCCAGTCCTGCTACACCTGGTCTTCACTATAACAACTCTCCTGTTCCACCTCTGCCACATCTTGTTTCCACTGCAACAACAGCTCCACTGTTACAACTCTACAACATCTGGTCTCCATTACAACTAATGCTGTTGTTCCAGCTTTCCTTCATCTGGTCTCCATTACAAAAAAACTCAGCTCTTCCAACTCTCCTACATCTAGTTTTAATTATAACAACTCTACTGTTCCAGCTCTGCACCCTCTGGTCACAACTACCACAACTCTGCTGTTCTGTTTCTGCAAAAATGAGTCTTCACTACTCCAGTTTAGCTCAGTGCCTCTCACTTTTGCATCATGAGGTGGGAAAATGTAGAATAGCCTCTTGTAAAGTCTCAAGCTATTAATTAGAATAGAATAACTAGCGAGCACATGATAAACAGCAGCTCAGTAAAAGCTATGAGCGACTCTGTTAGGCTATGTTCACACGTTTAGTATTTGGTCAGTATTTTACATCAGTATTTATAAGCAATAATTAAAAGAGGAACAATCAGAGGAAAAGTATAACAGAAACACATTACCACTTCTGTATTTTTCACCCACTCCTGGTTTTGACATACAAATACTGATGTAAAATACTGACCAAATACTGAACATGTGCACTTAGCCTTAGGCTCACTAGATGAGATGGATCCTCAAAGCCTGAGGTGAAGGTGGCCACATCGGCCATGAGCGTTGGTGCAGTAGGCAGTTGAGGCATGCCGGAAACACTGAGCACAGATCCTGGAGACCACAGATGTGTAGCTGAGGTCCTGAAGACCGCAAACAAGTAGCATAGGTCCTGAAAGCTCCAGATAGCTAGAAAAGGTCATGGAGGCTGCAGACAGATAGCAAAGGTCCTGTTAGCTGAAGGCAGAAGGGAGAAGTCCTCAAAGTTTTAGGTGGACAAGTAGCAGAGGTCTTGGAAGAGCGGGAAGTGTAGTAAAGGTTCTGGAAGGCTGGTAACAGGTAGCAGAGGTACTGGAAGCCACAGACGGACATAAGATGTCCTGGAAGTTGCAGACGGACATGAAGCAGAGGTCTCAGAAGACCAGGAACAGGTAGAAAATGTATTGGAAGTCACAAGCAGACAGGAGACCTGAAAACCATAGGCAGATACGTAGCAGACGTCCTGGGAGATGCATGGGGACAGGAGACATCCTGGAAGCAACAGGTGGGCATTTAGCAGATGTCCTTGAAGACCAGGAACAGGTAGCAGACAGAAATCCAGAGTCTGAATACCAAGACCCAGGTGTGTGTAGGCATTATACAGTCCCAGGCAAATGATCACATGAGATCACGCCAGACAATCTGCAAAGCTTGGCATGAATTCCAACAGAATTCAGTGGACTTGGTTAGAGGAGCAATGTCTGGTTCTGAGACTGGTAGATAACACATCACTGAGGGATACCTGACCCTTCATAACAAACAACTATGTTGGTAACATGTCACTAGACATGTTCAATTGGTGCTCACAATATCAGACTATGTAGGGACACACCCCTATAACTAGAGGATTGGTAATACCCAGTTGTCAATTTATTAATGCAAAGATATAAGAAAATAGGCCTGGAGGATTGCATTGTATTGGGGAATACAATCACTTAATAAAGCAGACAAGACAAGACAGGTGACAGCTCCTTTACAAACTCTTGTTTGGATTTTATAACATATAGAAAATTTCCTGCAAAAATTTAGTGGTCCACATGATATTTTTCGAAGATATTTTCAGGTATAAGATATTTTGCTTTAACAGCAAGTTGTTTCCATTTTATACCTTTTGGCTGTACCTGTAAAATGCTTATTTTCCCTCTTGCGTCACTTACCATGCTCACAAAGATCTTTTATATTTGATCAGGACATTTTGGATTTCTCATTTTACGTTTCAGTTCTCATTTATTCGACAAGTGGGCACATTATGTTGCCATAGCAATGATTACATGTAGAATAAAAGACAAATGAATGCATCTGTTAGGATCTCAATAATGGCAGAAAGTATCACAGGTTTCCAATAAAAAAGTTATTATATATTAATTTTCTGTACAGAATGCGTGAATTCATTGTTCAGGATGTAGCAGAAACTCAGAAATCATTTTCTCCACCATGGTCATAGTTTTCAAATCAACCCTTGAAATATTTTATTTTTCATGTTTTATTTCTATCCTCTTTATGTTATTATTTTGAAAGGACAATCCTTTTTTTCTTTATATCTAGGCTCAGCATGGTCTAAATATGGAAGAAAAAAACATTTCTTTACCAACCAATCATCCAGCAATCCTCCATATCGCTGACCAGATGATAATATGGTCTTCTGACTTCCTCTTCGGGAGGCAATGGTGCGTAACCTCCACAGACAATCACCGGTCATAGAATTGACATGTTGGGTACCACTGCAGCTTGTAAGTTGCTGCAGGAGTCATGTGTCATCACTGCCAGTAGAAACCGGCGTGGTAGTCTACACCCACCAAAGTTAATGATTAGCAGAACTAATGTGTGTCAAGATGTCCAGAAAATAAAGACCGGTAAGCTTGGGAATGGCAATGGAGAATCTGAGGGGGATCAATAAAGGTAAGTAGTGTTTGCTTTATTTTATTTAACCAGTTAACTATCCTGAGATTTTTTTTTCTATTTTTTGTGCACTGCGAAACTTCTGACAGTAGACACTCTGAGTATTTTTCGCTGCGTGAGTCATCTTGCTTGTTCACATTTTTCTAATGGGATATGCTTGTTCTGCATTTATGTATGTTTTCTACTACTATAACAATGATAAAATGATTTACATTTTACTTGTGTTTGTCGTCCTATATGAATGTACAGTGTTCAGCATAAATGAGTACACCCCAAGAGATTTGTCAGAAAATTTGTAGTTTCTTTTCATGATTCAAATTTTTTTATGGGATACCACATTGCAAAATATTCCCACAAATGTGTGCCTTTAATTACAAACTTGTGATTTGTTTTATTACCTACTGAAAAAAGTAATTTTCCTGACAAATGAATTCAATACTATGGTGCAAAAATGAGTACACCCCAATGAATGTCTTAACCGCAACATTACCGTTTATAGTTTGAAATGCAACGCTAGGCATTTCATCTATATGGCTTCAAATGGGTAGGTGTCTCAATTATCATGGCTGGATCCTATTGTGCCCTTATCTACATTGAGGCTGACTGACATGAGGTGAGTTTTTAATAGTAGAAATAGAACCGTCCCAATTGGATACACCTTGTCACAGTGAGATGACTTTTATACTTTTTTGATCAAAATAATGTTAACTAAGTACCCTATGTTATTTGCATGTAGTATTATTATATACTTATTTACTTACTACATGGTATATGCTCATTTTGGATTTTTTTTCTTGGGTTTTGTCTGTGAAATGACTACAGCTTGAACATGCTCCTACACATTGCACGTATACCAACTTATGCTCCAGCTCATTTCTTTGGTTAACGCTATAGTTTAGACTACAAAACTCTAATTATCAAGAATTGAACCATAGAGAAGTGTAATTATTCATTACACCAGTGTCCAGCAGACAGATTACTACAAAAGGGCATTACTTAAGAAAGAAAACCACTTCTCGTTTCATGCTGTCAGCAATGGTACCATATGGAAGAGAAATGTCTCTGCTTAGGGAGCAAAATATTAGTGACAGATTTCTTGCAAATAAAAATGTATCAAAAGTCAAGTTTACCCCAAAATACTTATGAAAACTAGAGCTTGTACCACAAAAAAATAATTCCTCACACAATTTTGTCTATGGATAAATAAAAACGTTATGAATTTCAGAAAACAGTAACCAACATTTTTTTAAGATGCTTTTTTTTTGCCAACAGTAAACATGAAAAATATACATTTGTTATTCTCATTATCTTATAAACCTGCAAAAGGAGTAGCATATAAATAGTACTGAGTGGTAATTTGCTCATAGAACTGCTCTCTAACACAGGTTCTGTGACAGTCCCTGTGACATTGCTAAGGCCGCAGTCGGGTATCCAAGGGGCGTGCCCGCACCACTCCCCTAGCAACACCCACATCCAATCTGGAGGCAGCTGAGCAGAGAGGTCGCGACCAATCAGTGGCGCGGGATTTCTGTTACAGACAGAATTAGACGATTATATAGTAGATAATTTGTATCAGTCACTGCAAGATGATGCTAACTCTGACAGCGACATCATCAGTTTTAGAGTTTGCTCACACTGGCGTATAAATCAGATAAATCCAATTTGATAAAAAATCGATTACACTTAGACCAATGTTATTCAATGAGGCAGTGCAGATCTGCATATTTTTGCTCAGCTGCATTTGGCATGAGAAAAAAAAATCACAGGATACTAGGATTTCACTCCAAAATCGGCACAGCGCAAGAACAAAAATTGCATGCCTTATGGACCATCTGTATGGCATCTAATTTTTACAGAAACATTACAATTTTGTAGCGTAAGAAACTGTAAATGGTCCCATAAAATATTTTTAGCTGCTGAGTAAAAAAAAAAACAGATTGGATATGGACAGCACATTGATCACAAGTGAGGGGAAAATTATCCCACTATCCTGGAAAAGAAAGGGACCTTTTTTATAAGTATGTGTGAGTGAATCCTAAGTCAGTGTTCTGCAAAGAATGTTCTGCCTGATCACAAATGGATAAGAGGTATAATTTTTAGACAATTTTGTTTAATTTTGAAAAACATGAAAATTCTGTCAGTGCATTGTGTTATTGTGAGTTGGTTACCATCTATTTATAGGATGAGGCCACTTGGTTGTGTTTGTAATGAAAAGTTTGAAAAAAAAATTGGATACAGTTCTATGAGACCTCAGAGTCTCATACACATCTTTTCAGTGCACTACGGATCAATTTTCTTTTCAGTTTATTAAACCTGGTGAAATTGAATTTTAAGAGATTTGATCATGTCTGGTTGTAATATATGTTTTTGCTGCAGTATAGACTGTGTTAGGTGATATAATAGATTACTTCATTTCTCTAAGCCTTTCCGTGCTTTGTTAATATTTGTTTCTTCTGGTTATTCCATCCATTACTGGACAACCTGCCATGAATAAATACTGCCAGTATATTAAAGGATTCCATTATTCACCTGGGTTACAAGTGGATAATGGCAACTTGCTTTGTAGTCCTCTGCAAAATGTATGATTTAATAAAGATCTAACGAGCCACATAATGTACTAGCTCTGTTCAACCAGCGTAATTGGAGAAGTTTTAGAGGCTTCATGAAGCAATTTACAAGTTCTGTAGTGTGGAAATATTGGATAGATATCTCCGGTTAAATCACATTTACTATGTTGCAACTGAACGTATGCTTGTCAATTGCTTAATGCATGAAATACCAAATGTGTAAAGTTCTGTCATATGTCCTATCATTTAGACCCTCTATTTAGCTATTTTAGGCTCATTGCTGCTATATTATCACAATCTTTCACATAAAGCCTGTAGAAAGCAGCACCTCATTACTCATGTAAAATTAAAGCCACCTTCACACGCGCCCATAAAAACACATCCATGTGGGAGGATGCATTTTGAGCATCCATGTGTTTTTTTACTAGCATCCCTGTATACGATTTCTCAATCCATATGTCATCTGTGTGGCATCCGTGTTCTGTGTGCAACATGTACTGCAATGTAAAAAACTCAAAAAATTCCTGATTTTTAAGTGTTAAAGATGTGAAAAGATAGATACTAGATAGATAGATGATAGATAAATAATGGATAGATAGTTAGAACGGTTGTAGACCTTTCTATCAAGCGAAATAAATAATTAAATGACAAAAAACAACTCGAGTTTTCCCATATTTTCTAAACCAGCAAAAGTAAAGCAGAAAGCTGTGAGCTTATATTATCAGGCTGGGAAGGTCAAAAGTTACCAGCCTAAACATGCCAGCCCGCAGCTGCCACAGAAATGAAGCAATTACCAATTACCCTGGTGCTTTGGGAATTGGGGTAATGGTTGATGTCAGCTGTGTAGTGATCTAAAACACAGCTCACATCAATCCCTGGTCTTAGTAATGGAAAGGTGTCTATAAGTGCTGGAATTTTTTTATTCTACCCGACATGCATTGCTCAAATGCTTTGTCTGGACTGAACCGATAGCCCCCATCTCTAATACAACTGTATGTAGTTTGACAAACAGGGGACATTCTCAGGAGGGACAAATTTGCTGAGGGGCTTTAATTTCCTCAAAATGTTGCAAATTGTGCTGTGAATAAGATGCAAATTAAGGACCCTGTTACAGATTTTGTATTTAGGGCCCAGGAGATTGAATTTAATCCATGGAAGTACCATATATGTCTCTTTTCCATTTTTCTGATTATTTCACTGGAGCTAGCTATGAGACTGGGGCATTTATCAAATATATGGCAAAGTGGCATTAAATTCCACTAAAGGCTTATACTGGTTACATATTTGGCTAATGTTCTTATTTAATTTGTAGCTTTTGTGCCTATGAATGTAACATTAATTATTTATTGTCCCTCTTCTTTTCTTTATCACTCTATATACAAAGCTCAGGCAAGCAGAAGTCTTACAGTGTGAATGTGAGATGACAGTCTGTCACCTTCACCGCACAGGACCACGCGGCAGGAGGTGTAAGCCATGTCATGACAACTTTCGTACGTGCGATGGGTTATGAGAAGGCTGACAATGCAGAAGCATCAAGGTTAAAATTTCCATTAACTTTTGATAGGAGAGATTAAAAGAAATTTCCATATTCAAATTTATATTCACCCAATCGGCTTGGCCTATGTAAAAACAATAGCATCAGGTGTACTTATCTTGCCCTTCCCTCCACCACTGCTCTCAGTGATTGCTTACAAACTGCAGCGGTAATATCATGACTACAGCGTTAAGTGCTGATGACTGGCGAGGCCTACCAACTGTTCTCGTCCATCAATCTTCAGATAGGCACCACTCCTGGGAAAGCAGAAAACGGGGGGCCAAGGGAGGTGCGCTCCTGAAGAAAGAACTTGAGACAAACGCTATAGGGAAGCAGTTAAACAAAGCAGAAGAGTAAAAGCGGCCTTCCAAGGCTAGAAGGTGTAAATGGGGGACTAATGTTTATTCGCCTAGAATCCAATTAATAGGAAGCAATTAGTGTGTATTCAAAAGTTTTGGTGTAAAGAAACACTTTGGGCAAAACTTTTACAGACATATTCACCCTCATCTTTAAGAAAATCTGAGCGAAATAATTCAGTGCAAATTAAATTCATGGTGAATTTTTTTAAGGGATTTCCTAAACAATTTGCAATTTACTTTGTGCGAATCACCGAAAATAACTACCTCAATTTTACACATTGCAGTAGATTGCATGTGCCAGAGAAGGTCCACATAACATCAGGCTTCTTCATAATGCCTTGCAGCAATTATCTCACAAATATAGCACAGGCAATCAGGATGGACTCTCATAGCCTGTTTAAAAGCGGATGCAGGAAATTCAGCAGCCGTTTTACACTGAATCTGGATAGTGAGAGTACGTCACATCTTGGCCATTAAGATTTAAAAGTAGGTAATAACACATTGCTCATCTCCTCTTTACATGTGTTATGTCAACATTCAAAATACAGTACAGCTAAGATAAATCCGTGCCTCAGACCTTCCCCAGGCATAATGCTTCAGTTAAGTCTGGGGTTCTTTAAATGATTATAACTAATGTAGATTGATTTTAGATATTTGTTTTTACTTTGACATTGAAAAATAATTATCCATTAGTCAATACATAGGACACCCACTGCAATCCCATATAATATATTACACAATGAAACGATGGTACGAATATTTTTATATAACATACAGATATATATTTATTTATTTAGACCTGAGCACTGATCCAGCCAAGGAAATGAGGCATTTTGAAACTGACATGGTGATGTACTGCAGTAATTGGGAGAAACTTAGATCCCATGTCATATGGAAATGCCGGAGAGTATTCAGCCGCTCAATGAGATTTTACAGCTGAAGAATCTCATCTATGACGGGAAAACTGTTCTTTCTCTCAACAGACCATTGTGAGTGCTAATATTTAAAGGGTCGAACCCAGTCCTTAATTAAGTAATTTAGTAAATTCTAAAGGGTATGCATCTTGCATTCTGCCGACACTAAAGATGAGCAACCTTGTGACGATTAAAGAAAAAAAATCAAAGAAGTATTCTGTGTGACATTCAATATGAAATTTGCGATTTGGGGCCAGCTCTCTACTTGTGTTGCAATTATGTTGGCAGTTGTGTCACCACTTGCGATTGGTGAGTAGTGCTCCTGTATAGCCGTGGTGGTCGCATCTTGGCACCGTCCTGGTTGTAAACTGTATATACCCCAGATATAGATTACAGCGTGGGACAGAACGACGGACAGATATGGTATATTGTTGGTTTATTA